>PVKU01001518.1:0-294542 GCA_004027475.1 Anoura caudifer | reverse complement strand
CAAACCCACCCACCTGGAAATCAGTGCTAGAAGGGCACAATTCATTTGTGGGTGGTGGAGGAAGTGACAAAGTGGGGTAAGAGCCCAGCAAGCAGCACTGTTCTCTCTCTGACCCCTCCCCCACACACAACGCCACAATGTAGTGCCATGGGTTGCCTCACCCTGGTGATTACCTAAGGCTCCGCCCCTTACAACATAACATGTACTCTGAGACAAAGAAATATGATCTAAATGAAAGAATGGATCAAAGCTCCAGAAAAACCTGGCTAGTGTGGCACAGTAGATCGAGTGCTGGCCTGGGAACCAAAATGTGGGTTCCATTCCCAGTCTACAGCACATGTGTGGGTTGCAGAACAGGTCCCCAGTAGGGGGTGCATGAGAGGCAACCACACACTGATGTTTCTCCCTGTCTTTCTCCCTTCCCCTCCTTAAAAATAATTTTTTTTAAATTATTTAAAAAACTGCAGAAGAACTAGGCTACAAAGAGATAGCCAACCTATCAGATACAGAGTTCAAAACATTGGTAATCAGGATGCTCACAGAAATGATTGAGTACAGACACAAAATGAAGGAAGAAGTGAAGGCTATGCAAAGTGAAATAAAGAAAAACATACAGGGAGCCAAGAGTGAAGGGAAGAAAACCGGGACTCGAATCAACCATTTGGAGCAAAAGGAAGAAATAAACATTCAACCAGAACAGAATGAAGAAACAAGAAACAAGAATTCAACTGAGGAGAGGCTGTGGAACCTCCAGGACAACTTTAAACATTCCAACATCTGAATCACAGGGATGCCAGGAGGAGAAGAGGAAGAGAGAGAGATTGAAAACATATTTGAACAAATAATGAGAACTTCCCCAATCTGGCAAAGGAAATAGACTCCCGGTAAGCTCAGGGAGTCCCAAAGAATTTGGACCCAAGGAGGCACACACACACCAAGGCACATCATAATTACATTAGCCAAAATTAAAGTTAAGGAGAGGATCTTAAAAGCAGCAAGACAAAAGGAGAGTGACCTACAAAGGAGTGCTGGTAAGACTATCAGCTGATTTCTCAAAGGAAACCTTGCAGGCAAGAAGGGGCTGGAAAGAAATATTCAAAGTTATGAAAGGCAAGGACCTACATGCAAGATTACTCTATCCACTTCTGGCCAAGGTGAAGGCGTAGGTGGACACACTATGCCTCCTTGCACAACCAAAATTGAGAACAACAAATATTTAGAAACAAGAAAACATTCAGAAGTGATAGAAAACTGAACTGTACAGAAGTCTGACAACCATTCATCTAGACTGGTACGAGGGGCGCAGTCGTGGCAGGAAAAGGGAGGTTGATAGATCCAGACGCACAGGCAGCGGCTGGCAGACCCCAGGTGCAGAGGCGTCAGCTAGCAGACCCCGGGCACGGGGTGGCAACAGGCAGACCCAGCAAGGCTGCGCAAGGTGGCTGGCTGACCAGGCGGTCTGACATTTGTGCACAGATAATCCAGGCAAAAATGGGGAGCGAGACAGACCTCCCAACCCAGGGCCCCAGCACCAGGAAATAAAACCTAAAAACACAGATTGAAAACACTTGTGGGGGTTGACGTGCTAGGAGAGACTCCCAGCCTCACAGGAGAGCTCATTGGAGATACCTACAGGGTCCTAGAACATACACAAGCTCACCCACATGGAAATCAGCACCAGAAGGGCCCAATTTGCTTGGGGGAAGTGGTGGAAGGGACTGAAATCTGAGAGCGAAGCAAGTGCCATTGTTCCCTCTAGGACCCCACCCCCACATACAGCATCGCTACCCAGTGACTGGGCTGCCCTGCCCTGGAGAATGCCTAAGGCTCCACCCCTCACTATATAACAGCCACCACCAGACCAAAAAAAAAAAAAAAAAAAGGCTCAAACGGGAGAAGAGATCAAAGCCCCAGGGCCAATTCATCTAAGCAACAAGGAGATAGCCAACCTATCAGATGCACAGTTCAAAACACTGGTGATCAGATGCTCACAGAATTGGTTGATTTTGCTCACAAATTAGATGAACAAATGAAGGCTACAATAAGTGAAATGAAGGAATATGCACAGGGAACCAATAGAGATGGGAGGAAAACTGGGACTCAAATCAATGGAGTGTACTAGAAGGAAGAAAGAAACAACCAAACAGAAAAGAAGGAAGAAACAAGAATTAAAAAAAAATGAGGAAAGGCTTAGGAACCTCCAGGACATCTTGAAACATCCCAACATCTGAATTATAGGGGTACCAGAAGGGGAAGAAGAAGAGCAACAAGTGGAAAACTTATTTGAACAAATAATAAAGGAGAACTTCCCCAATCTGGCAAAGGAAATAGACTTCCAGGAAGTCCAGGAAGCTCAGAGAGTCCCAAAGAACTTGGACCCAAGAAGGAACACGCCAAGGCACATCATAATTACATTAGCCAAGATTAAAATGAAGGAGAGAATTCTAGAAGCAGCAAGGGATAAAGGCAGAGTCACCCATCAGCCTGTCAGCTGATTTCTCAAGAGAGACCTTAGAGGCAAGAAGGGCCTGGAAAGAAGTATTCCAAGTCATGAAAGTCAAGGACCTACATCCAACATTGCTCTATCCAGCAAAGCTGTCATTTAGAATGGAAGGGAAGATAAAGTGCTTCTAGATAAGGTCAAGTTAAAGGAGTTCATCATCACCAAGCCGTTATTATATGAAATGTTAGAGGGACTTATTTAAGAAAAAGAAGATAAAAAATAGGACAGTAAAAAGACAGCAAACTCACAGATATTAACAACCACACCTAAAACAAAAGCAAACTAAGCAAACAGCTAGACCAGGAGCAGAAACACAGAAATGGAGATCACATGGAGGGTCAGCAACAGGGGAGTGGGAGGAGGAGAGAAGGGGAAAAGGTACAGAGAACAGGTAGCATAGACAATGGGTAGAAAATAGACAGGGAGAGGGCAAGAATAGTGTGGGAAATGTAGAAGCTAAAGAACTTATGACACATGGACATGAACTAAAGTGGGGAATGTGGGTGGGAGGGGGTGTGCAGGGTGGAGGAGAATGATGGGGGAGAAATGGGACAACTGTAATAGCATAATCAATAAAATATATTAAAAAAGATTATCCATCAAAGCTATCATTTACAATGGAAGGGCAGATAAAGTGCTTCTCAGAGAAGGTCAAGTTAAAGGAATTCATCATCACTAAGCCCTTACTACATAAAATGTTAAAGGGACTTATCTAAGAAAAAGAAGATGATCAAAAATATGAACAGTAAAATGACAAACTCACAACTATTAACTGAACCTAAAAAAAAGCAAACTAAGCAAACATCTAGAACAGGAACAGAATCACAGAAGTGGAGATTATGTTGAGGGTTATCAGCAGAGAAGGGGTGGGGGGGAGAATGATGGAAAAGTTACAGGGAATAAGAAGTATAAATGATAGGTATGAAATAGACAGGGGGTTGCCCTGGCTGGTGTGGCTCAGTGGATTGAGTGCCGCCTGGGAACCAAAGGATCACTGGTTCTATTCCCAATCTAGGGCAGGTGCCTGGGTTGCAGCCCAGGTCCCCAGTAGTGGGTACACAATAGGCAACCACACATTGATGTTTCTCTCCCTCTCTTCCTCCCTTTCCCTCTCTAAATAAATAAAATCTTTGTAAAAATAGGGGGAAGTTAAGAATAGTATAGGAAATGGGAAAGAACCAAAGAACTTATGTGTACAGCCTATGGACATGAAGGAAGGGGTGGAATGTTGGAGGGAGAGATGGAGGTTGGATGCAGGACAAAGAGGGGATAAAGGGAAGAAAAAAATGGGACAACTGTAATAGCATAATTACCAAAATACGCTTTAAAAAAAGAAAAGAAAAATAAGCAAATGGTATAAAAGGCTCCAGAAAAGCAAAAATAAATAACTAAAACATGAAGAGAGGCTTAACCTTATTCATAGGGATATGCAAATTACATCAGTTTTATAAATACTTGGCAAGGGTGTAGGGGAATGGGTCTCAACACATGCTTTGAGCAGCAATTGATAAGTCTCATAGGGCAGTTTGACCTGGCAATTCCACTCCCGGGTGTTTATCCTACAGATTTGTATTCAAATGCATATGAAATGCTGTACATACTGGGATATTCCTTTCAACATTGTTTGCCACAGTGAAATGTTGGAACTGGGAAGTTTCTGGCTAAATAATATCCATGAAACATTCCCCTGCAATGAAAGACTTGTGGAGAGTGAGACAGCTCCAAGTGCATTGAGGTAGAAGAGTGTTCGATACTCAGGTGAAACGGCAAACTGCAGACCAATGGATGCCCTTTCATGATGTTCACACCTATGAATGTAATAGGTATTATATACTTGAGAGTGCATGGAATATCTTTGGAAGGACACAAACTGGTAATGGTGGTTGTCTCAGGAAGGAGCCACGTTGCTGCAGAATAGGGGTGATACCCTGTGGCACCTTGAGAATTTTGTACCATGTGCATTTATTATTAGTGAAAACAATTTTAAGATTGAGAGAAAAAAAGAACAAAGTGTTCATTAAGCTGGGCATAAGCTCTTTTTGACAAATAACATGTTCTGTTCTCATATCGTATTTTCAGAGGTATCCTTTTTCTTCAGCTCTACCTGGGGGCTCAATAAATAATAATTGGCATAAAGAACCTTCTAGAGTGTGCTGTCTCCCCCACAGAATACCTTTGAATTCCTCTCTGTGCTTTCCCTACCAGAGTCATTTGGGGGGATACCATTTGGATCTTTACACATCATGCCTGCTTATAGGTAACTGACTGTTCAGTGGGATCAGTTGCGTAGGAGAGGGTGGGAGTATGTCTACTTGTCTGTCTAGTCTGGGATGTCTTTCTTGCCAGCCAGGTCGGGGATGACAAACTTCTAACCTTTCTGATTCTGTTCTCACTGAAGCCTAAATCTGGGTTGAGTGAGGCGGTCTCTTTAAGAACTGGTGTAATGGTTCCGCCCTGTAAAGAGATCAGCTGAATGTAAGTCACATGACTCTGGTGTCTTCCGATCTCTGAAGCTGGGGCTGCATGCGTAGCTGTGAGGAACCCCGCTGGGGTTGGGGCTGCTGTGACCCCAGCCCCATTCTCCTCCTGAGTCTTCTGTGCGCAGCTCCATTTGGCCTGCTGGGGGAAGAGACCCGTCAGGTGAGGGGCTTGAGCAGTAGAGGCTTCAGGAAATGCTACCCTTGAAGTTCATTTGGAATCTAGGGCAGTGGGCGGGGTGGGGGGAGGGGGTGGCAGCAAGTGGCTGCAGAGAAAAGAGTTCTTCATCTTGGGGATGGGTATGAGGGCTTCCTGTCTTCTGGGAAGTCTGGACCCTGACTAAGCCCTGAGTGACCCAAGAGCAGCAATATTAGTTTTCTCCTTCTCTTATCTCTATGTCCTGATCTCTTAACCTGGGTCCAGGCAGTGCTGGCTCTTCCTCTCCCTCACCCACCCTTGCACCAAGATTGCCTTAGCCCCCACACGAATTCCTCTTGTCTAGGTCCCACCCTGTTCCCAGCATTTCCCAAGTTCCCTGCCTCTCTCCACAAGCTTCTCCTTTGCCCTGTGTCTCTCCCTAATCCTGTTTTCTTCACTCTCCACTATGCCATGTTCCAGGTGTCTCTGGTGGTCATCCCTAGCAATGTGGGCCCCCCCCAGAACCTGCTTCATATCCGGGCAGTGGGCACCAACTCCACGCTGCACTATGTGTGGAGCAGCCTCGGGCCTCCAGCGGTGCTGCTGGTGGCCACCAATACTCCCCACAGCATCCTGAGTGTCAACTGGAGCCGCCTGCTGTCCCCTGAGCCTGACGGGGGCCTGATGGTGCTCCCCAAGGACAACATCCAGTTTTCTTCTGCCCTTGTCTTTACCAGGGTGAGGAGTTGGGGGAGAGCCCAGGGGAAGAGGAGAAGGTTCATCAAATTGGAGGAACGGAAGCCTGGGTGGGTGAAGTAGAGTCAGGTGTGAGAGTCTGGGCCTGGGTTCCAGTGAGTGCTGGGTCGGGGGGCATGCTTTAGGGGAGAGCTGGACTTAGGCAAGCCCCTCCCCACCCCACCCCACCTGCCAGCTGTTTGAGTTCGACAGCACCAACTCGTCTGACGCTACAGCAAAACCTCCAGGAAAACCATACCCCCCATATGCCTTGGCTGAGTTCTCCTGGAACAACATCACTGACTCATTGGATCCTGCCACCCTGAGCGCCACATTTAGAGGCCGCCCCAATCATGACCCCACCGGGGCTTTTGCCAATGGCAGCCTGGACTTCAGGGTAAGGGTGTGGGAGCAGACGAACTCAAAAGGCCGGTTTATGAGGGTGGGAGTTAATGATGGGGGTGGCCTTCCAGCACGGGCAGCCATCTGCTTCCTACACCCCCCTCCCTCATCTGTCCTAGGTGCAGGCCTTCTCCAGATCTGGCCGACCAGCCCAACCCCCTCGCCTCCTGCACACAATGGACACCTGCCAGCTAGAGGTGGCCCTGACTGGGGCCTCTCCCCGAGGAAACCGCTCCCTTTTTGGGCTGGAAGTGGCCACCTTGGGCCAGGGCCCTGACTGTCCCTCACTGAGGGAGCAGCACTCCATCGACGATGAATATGCACCTGCTGTCTTCCAGGTCAGGCTTCCAGCAGAGAGATGAGTGGGGGGAATGTGGATGGAACCCCAGGTAGCACCCCAGACAATCATTCAACCATTTACCATTTAGCAACACTTTATTTAGCTCTTTTAAGTGCTGGGCACCATGCTAATGAATTTGGCCAGGACGAAGGCAGGCAGTGCAGGCAGGCATTGGTGCTCTGACAAGTGGGATGTGTAGGGGCCTAGGTGCCCAGAGGAGGAAGTGAGCTCAGGCCTGCAGAGAGACGGGGCTGGAAAAGCACCCAGTCCAACTCCCCTCTACAGAGGAAAGGTTGAAGCTCTAGTGTGACAACCTTTGAGTTCTAGAACCAGGCCTAGGACTCAGGACAACTAGTGACAGGGGGAGTCCGAGAAAGGGAAGGGTACAGAAGGGTCAGGCACAGGGTGGTCCTCCTTACCTTGCTTTGTGTGCCTTCCTTCCTAGCTGGACCAGCTGCTATGGGACTCCCTCCCATCAGGATTTGTGCAGTGGCGGCCAGTGGCTTTCTCCCAGAGGCAGGGGAGCCGAGAATCAGCCCTTCCTTGCCAAGCTTCCCCTGTTTATCCGACCTTGGCATACCTTCTCCCCCAGTCACCCATTGTCCGAGCCTTCTTTGGGTCCCAGAACAACTTCTGTGTCTTCAATCTGACCTTTGGGGCTTCTACAGGCCCTGGTTACTGGGATCGACACTACCTCAGTTGGTGAGAGTCGGGTTCTGGGCAAGGGTTCAGGAGGTTGAAGGGGAGGAGGGCTGGGCTTCTCAGCCTTCCCTGCTAAGCCTGCTTTCTCTTTCTCTGCTCTCTCTAGGTCGATGCTCCTGGGTGTGGGTACCCCTCCAGTGGATGCCTTGTCCCCGCTAGTCATAGGAATCATGGCGGTGGCCCTGGGTGCTCCAGGGCTCATGCTGCTGGCAGGAGGTCTGTTTCTGCTGCTGGGCCCCAAGAGGTACTCAGAATACCAGCCCATAAATTGAATCCCACTCTTTAAAGGGAACGACACTACTGGACCTGTGTGCTGTGCCTCAAACCCCTGCAGGCTTGAGGGTCAGTGTTCCCAGCCAGCTTCTCCCATCTTGCTTTACTGCAGAAACTCAGAGACTAGCCTCAAGTCCTGGGAACCATCGGGTGAGGCTTCCTTCAGACTCCGGACAGGGACCAGGGACAGGGTCATTGCTGGAGAGAGGGTGCCCTTAGAGTTGGCTCCCTGCCCCTCCAGCCCCCACTTCCCTAGGATGGGACTCACAGGCCAAAATAAAAGGCTTTCTGATGGTTGCCGCCTTGCGGGCATGAAATAGACTTACTTTTTCCACAGGGCTTGCCTCTCTGTGTGCAAGTGTTATTGGGGTTGATTCCAGGGAATGAGGGGGCTACGAGATGGGTGTGGAAGGCAGGTTTCTGCGTATGGCCCCATTTTCTCACCGGGTCTAGTTCTCTGTCTTGACATGAGACCGAGGTTCCTGCCAGCCACTCTCCATCATGTGCAGCAGGGAGGCTTCTGGGGCAGTAAGAATCAAACAAGGAAGGGACACTTGAGACTAGGGTGCAAACATGAAGAAGGAAACCAAGTAAGACTGTGGTAGTCATTTATTGTTACACCCACCCCCATGCACACCTCACATGGGGCCAACACCAGCCATGTGCCTCTCAACCCCTCCCCGGTCACCACATACATGGACACGGACAGACAGACAGACACACACCTCTTGGGTTTTCCTGTCTGCTCCTTTCTTCTGGGCTGTTTGGAGATGGGACTTTACAGGGGCCTAGTTGGTTGGAGGGGAGGAAGCAGCAGCTCTGGGCTGGGGCAGTTGTAATAGTCTTGGCTGAGGCTAAAGGACCTGTGAAGGCCAGTTGTGGAGGGTCCTCAACCCAGGCCCCCAGGATGGTTTTACGGGACATAAGAGTCCTGTTTGACCTGATGTCCAGCCTTTACCTTTAGGCATGGCCAATATTTCCAGTCTCTGTGATGCCCTCTGCTTAGACAACTGGCACAGAAATGGTCAGAGTTTTGGCTGTGGCTCTGCCCACTGCCTCACAGGAGTCTGGAGAGTGGAGGCGAGTCCAGCAGGGGTGGATCCTAGTGGCTGTGGTAGGACGCTGCTCAGGAAGGAACCATGCTTCTCCTCCTGGTCCTGGCCCCATGCCCTCGGCATCCTTAAGGAACATGGCTGTCCACCTCCTTCCCTGCAAGACGATGTCAGTCCACCTCCCCCACTCATGACCATCCCAGTCCCAGAAGGTGAAGGGCAGCCCTGACTAGGGAAGAGAGGTGAGGGCAGTCCAAACTCTGATTGGATGGGACCCTGTTGGGTCAGCGGGATTCATCCCACGCAGGTACCTAGGCTGGGGACGGAGGATAGCTGCTCAGCCCCAGGGGCGGGGCCTGTAGTCCGAGCGGGCATAGTCAGGGTAGTCCAGGCGGCTCTCGGTGGCAGTGAACATGCGCTCAGGCTCCACCACAAACATGTAGTAGAGGTTCCACACTAGCATGGACAGCAGGGGCAGGAACGTCAGGCCGTAGCCAAAGCCTCGGAAGGAGCGGCCCACGGCGAAGGTCAGCCAGTATATCAGCCTGCCAGGGTGAGAAAAGGTCAGGCTACCCCCAGGGTAGCTAACTGGCAGTAGACTAAGGTGGGAAGAACAGAGAGCCAGGGAGGTAGATGGGTGCTGGTGGATGCAACTGATACTTTTACGTGGTTCGAAATTCAAAGGGACCAACGCTTGTAGTCAAATGTCTTCCTCCCACTACTGACCCCCAGCCTCCCTGTTTGCTCTCTTCCTTCTACTCCACTCCTACTCCCACCCCTGTCATCCAATATTACAGGGTTTTGTACAAGAAATGATTTTTTATGTGAATATGAGCAAAAAGATTTGTTTTCTTCCCTCCCCCTGTTCTGCACATTGACTTTTTTCCCATTTTATATACCTTATAGATTATTTTTATCAGTATATAAACACCTTCCTCATTCTTATTTCCCATTTTGCAGATGAAGAAACTAAGATTCCAAAGGGGTTAAGTAAGACTGATTCAAGGTCACACATCTGGGAAATAGCAAAACCGTGATTTGAACCCAACCCTGTTCATCACCCTGTCCTTCCATTTCAGAAAGGCAGAAGAAAAGAAGAGAGTAAGGAAGGCAGCTTCAAGAGGGCTTAAAGCCCGCAGGGATAAATAAGCCATAACCACAGCTCCTCTCTTAGAAGATCCACTAAAAATACATATCCCTCGGGGGGAGAGCAGCAGCTTCCTCTTACTATATGAAGGACAACTTATTACAGAATTGATATGCCTGTATGTTTTCACCTGTTAAATAGGGAAGAGTAACTACTGTTTCTCTACTGCACCAGAAGGCAGCATGTTCTGGTGCAGTAGAGATAATGAAAGTTTACTTTTTGCAAGCCCTTACCCAGCGCCAGGCTACTGTACACACTCTACATGAGTTATTTAATCCTCACAACGACTCCATTTTATAGATGACATGGATGATGAAACCGAGACATGAAATGCTTAAGTAACTTGCCCATGGTAGAGAACAGAGGACCTTGGATAAGGGAGGGAAAGGACTGGGGTTCCAGTCCTGCCTTCTCCGCTGGCTGACCTGAACAACTCCTCCCCCCGTCTGTCATGATTCCCTCTCTATGAAATGGGTCAGATGGACCAGACAATTGCTGAGTCTTCTTTAGCTCTCTGATGATCCTTACTGCTTAAGCCAACTTGTATTTGAGACCAGCGTTCCCCTACAGGGAGGTGGGAGGTGGAGTTACGTGAGCTGAACATTTATCTCAGGAAACATCTAATGCAGGGCTGGCTGATAGGACAGTGGAGGGGCAGGTGACCACTAGACTACAATCAGAAGTAACAGGAAGACAAGCCTGGCTGGTGTGGCTCAGTGGACTGAATGCCGGCCTGCAAACCCAAACCCGAAATAACAGGAAGACAAATTTTAGCTCGATAGGAAGAATGTTTTAGCAGTTAAAGCAATCTGGAGTTGTATATCAAAAATGACAAAAGGAGACATATTACAGAAAAAAAAATGTAAAGACCTGCATTTATTTGGCTTCAGAAATTAAAAGGTACCTTCTGGGTTTACCTCTTATATAGTTCACATAAAAACACCCCTAAGGATTTCAGGTGACTATAAATTCTAAATGAAAGGAGAATAACATGGCTGCCATGAGAGCTAATGTGGATTTGGTTTGTACGAACAGAAGGACAATACCCTTGACAAGCAGGAGAATTTCCTGCCCAAAGGACCCAGGACAGTGAAGGAATCGGGGCCACTTGGCAGAGTAAACACTAGGGGAGCAGGCTGTTGGAGTGGGGGAATTAAGAGCTGTTGTTGAATTCCAAATTTGTCCTAGGCAATTCCAGAGATCAGGGTAGCAGTTTTTAGCACAATATAAGGAATTGCAGCGAGGACCCTGAAAGAATGAAACAGACTGCCTTATAAAGAACTGAACACTTGGGTATAGGGGGTGTTCATCTAGAGGCCAATGGCTACCTGACCACACTGTCACAGAGGAGTGGCTGCAATAGGTGAGAGGCTGGTCTGCATGACACCTGAAAGCCCTTTCAGTTCTAGATGGTATAAGTATCTCTGAAATCAACTTCCAGTAGGAGGACGGACAAGCTGATCACCTGCCACTAGGTAAAATAAGATGCAAGGGAGAAAGTGAACTCACCTTTCCAGGGCACACATTTGGGCTGATGCAGGATCCAGAGAGCTCCCTGTCCCTGGCTCTCCAGACATTCCGACCTGGGTTTCTCTAGCACCATTACCTTCCCTGTGCCCCACCCCCATCCCCAACTCACCGGGAGACCGCGAAGAGGCCAGTGAGCAGAGGGAGCAGTTTGAGGGTATCTTGGGGCAGGTAGGTGGAAAGCACAGCCAGGTTGAAGAAGTAGAGGATGAAGAGCTGGACTGACTGGGCCACATACTGCCGGTGGATCTCCACCTCCCGCCGTGGCTCCCCAAATGGTCGCAGTGCAGAAAAACACAACAGGCTCAGCCCATACACCAGGATCCCTGGGTTGGGGGTGGGAGGGTGGAGAATAGAACGAGGTCAGAATAGAACCATAGGCAGGAAGCAAGGGCAGGGTTTGTAGTGGAGCGCTCATGGGCATGGGCTCTCCACGGTGGGTCCTGGGAGGGGACAGGCACACAGGATGGCAGGGTGTTTGAGGGAGGTCCTGAGGATCCAGGTTGAGTGAAGGGAAACTCTCCTGCTCCCCAAGCCAGGTAGGCTCTGACCTCAAGTCCAGCTTTCAGACTCCCCCTTCTCTCAGGGCCCCAGCTCACCCAGCACGATGGGGAAGGTGGCGAAGACCCCACAGCGCAGCGTGTAGATGAGGCGGGAACTCATGGTGGGCAGCCGAGGGGCATCGAAGGGCAGGAAGGTGTACGCTCCGTATAGCAGGCAGGGGAAGAGGATGAGGGCGGCTCCCACTGAGGCCACGGCCCTCAACCCCTCATGACCCCCACAGCTCCCGCAGCTGCTACAGGCGTGGCCTGGTGGCCTTACCGCAGCCTCGGCCCACTTGCGCTCAGAGGGCTCCGGGTGGGTGGTTCGGGTGGGCAAGAAGGTCTGGCGGCGCTCGCCCTCACCTGCCTCACAGCGCACCACGAGGTCCTCCTGAGGCCGCCGCTCGATGCATTGCAGGTCGATGGGCACAAAGGCCCGGACTGCCTTTTCAGGCAGCAGGTTGGCATCATCTTCAGGCAACTCCTCTAGCTTACTGAGTGGCTCTGACTGCAGGGGCTCAGGCTCAATGTCCCGCCAGCCAGGGGGGTCCGGGAATGGGGCACTGAGTTGGGGACCAGCCCCCCAGGGCAAGGTGGCAGCCTCACTTACTGTGCTGTCTAGACCATCCTCAGCCCCCTCTCCAGCTGTGGGAGACCCAGTTGAAGACCCCACTCTAGAGGACTCAGCACCAGGGGACTTGGCCCCACTCTCCCCTTCTGACTGCTGGCCACTGGGGACCAAGGCCTGGGGTGGTGGGCTCTTCTCCGGGGCCTCAGGCCCCTTCACTTCCAGCAGGGCCAGGGTCTCAGGTTCTGTCATCCTGGGGCCTCAGTTTTGGAGGCTATGGTGAGGTCATGTCACTGGAGGTTAGCAGAGGAAAGCTCTATCAGAAGCTCCTGTCCTTTGGCCCTTCAGATGGGTTGATAGAACTGGAACTCTCCAGGGCAGCTGGCCTCATGGGATTTAGCCCCTTCTGGGACCTTAGGGAGAACATGGTTTGGAGGAAGGTGTTGAAAGAGAAGTAAGCAGGATGGAAGTGAGCAGTTGAAATGGAGACACCCTTTCAACATCAAATGCAATCCAGCAGGATAGGGTGAGTCAGGGGGCACAGGCCCTGGCAGCTTTGGCCTCAGCCAGTCCCACCCACACCTTCTACCCACCTCCACCAAAACCCCTAGGGTCATTGCCGCCCTAATCAGGAATGGGAGGAAGAGCAGGTGTCTAGAATTTTGTTAAGAGCTCCTTTCCCACTAAGGATCTCCTTGTGGACAGAGAGGCTGCCCCCTTCACCTTCAAACCTCCCCTTCTCCCTGCAGATCCCCAATTGGAACTCTCCTGGCATCTGATACCAGTGATTTGTTGACAAATCTGTCCCAAGGAACTGGCAATAGAAGTGTACCCTACTCTTTAGTCTCCAGTCTGGGTACTGGGCAATCTCTAAACTCCTCACTAGCTCACCTCATCCATCTCCAGAGGGCCTAGGTCTGTGCATTCTGACTTCTAGGTCCGATCATGGCTGTTTCCTATGCCTCTGCTCCTGTCTTTCTCCTCGCCCTGCCATTCCTCATCTCACTGCTTCTTGATGGGGCTGACCCCCTCCCTCCACCTTCTCAAAGGTCTCCTACCCCTTGCCACTTGGACCCATGACACCCTCTTACTTTCCATCTGGAGAGAAGTGGAGGGTCCCCAGCTTCTGCGAAGGAGCTGCCTAGCTCCCTGCTGGCTCTGCAAGTATTCCTTTCTTTCGCTTTACCTGTGTCTCCAAACCAGTCTGACCAGAGCAGGTGGGGCCCAGATTAAAGGGGCAGGCCCTGCCCTACTGAATCTGCCGACAGAAAAAGCATTAGAGGAGGATGTCATCCTTTCTGAAAGTGGAGGTGCAGCTGGGCATAGAAATAAGTGTGTGTATTTGGCAAATGGGATGTATAGGAGCTCCCAGCTCAGGAAAAGCAGAGGGGAACCATCGTGTTTGTGCATGAAAGGGTATTTGGAGTAGGTTGGAATACCCAGAAAAGAGGTGGAATTTCTAAGCTTATTCATTCAATATTTATTGAGCACCTAATTTTGGGTAGGCACTATTCTACACATAGTCAGGGGAGAGAACAAGATGACAGGCAAGGACTCGGCTCTTGAGGAGCTTGTTCTACTGGCATAACATAATAAGGAAGCCTAGCAACTAAATTAGTAAGACTAGCCCTGGCTGCTGTGGCTCAGTGGATTGATTGTCAGCCTGCCAACCAAAGGGTCATGGGTTTGATTCCCAGTCGGGGCACATGCCTGGGTTGTGGGCCAGGTCAACCCAGTGGGGGGCTGCACGAGAGGCAGTTGATGTTTCTCTCCCTCTCTTTCTCCCTCCCTTACCCTCTAGAAAAATAAATAAATAAAATCTTAAATCAATAAGACTATTTCAGTAGGAAAAACCTCTTTGCCAAGGTGCCATTTGAGCTGAGACCTGAAGGGAAATGAGGAGTATGAATGTTTCAGGCAGAGGAACAGCAAGTGAAAGACCAATGAGTAGGAAAGACAGGCTGTTTCAGGAACAGAAAGAAGGTTGGTGGCTGGAACCAGGAGCATAGTAGTGGAAGGGGGATTTATGTTCCCATTACAACAGGTACACAGGGCCCCCAAACTCCTTGCTTTTTAGCTTAGGTTTAAGACCAAGGAAGCAATAGGAATCCAAGGTGATGTTTCCAGTGGGAGGACCAGGGAGCAGAACCTTGCGGGAGTGGCTTCTCATTTCTGTGGTACCTTACCTCTAAAGTCATTTGAGCTATGTGAGGGTGGGAGAGTGTATGGGTTGCTCATCTCTGTGTTTCCAGAACCCAGCATTGTGGCTGGAAAACAGAAGGTGTTCAATAAATGTTTGCTAGACTGTAAATTTTGGGGAGGGAGAGCTGAAGGGCTCACTTGTACAAGTCATGTCTTGGAAGGTCTTACTCATGTTCAGCCCTTTACAAGAAAATTTTCACATACATTTGTTTGTTTGTTTAAATAATGGGAAAAAAGGGAGCCTTGGAATCACTCTAACCAGTAATCTGAAAGAGACTTAGGAGCAGAATGATAGAGCCAATAACCACCGTAGGCCAAAGCAAAGTTAGGATCCCAGCTCCCAGCATGAGCCCATCTACCCCACTCAGCTTCAGCCCCTTGGCTGGGTCCACTGTCCGTTCTCTGATAGCTTTGTCAATAAAGTTTTTCTTATAGGCTTGAAAAAGCCGGAAAGAGGATATCCTGCCCAGACTTAGTTCGGGCAACTTCCCGGGAGGGAAAATGAGTTTCGCGAGATTTGGTGGTAGCAGGCCACTGGTTCCCTACTGTGTAGCTGCTATCGCGAGATTTGGTACGCGGAGGAGGAGCTGTCGGGGACAGCCGCCTCACAGCGATGGCGGCCAAGCTAGGCCGGCCGTGGTGGCGACTGGGGCTACGGTCGGAGGCGGCCGTGGTGGCGGTAGCGGTGGGTGGTGGGGGCCAGTGACCGGGAGCCATCCCCGGGCCCTGGCACCATGAGCCAAGGCCCCGCCACAGGGGAGAGCAGCGAACCCGAAGCAAAAGTCCTCCACACTAAGCGGCTTTACCGGTGAGAGGGGCCAGTGCGTGAGTGTAGCAGCGGAGGGAAGTAAGGGGTAGCGAGGGGTGGGGCCTCTGGGCAGGCGGTGCCTGGGTGCGCGCGGAGGTGGAGGGTGCAATTTTGGAGGGAACAGGGGGCGGGGTCCCGTAACCCGGGATGTGGCTGAATGAAGGAATTGGGTGGGTGGGATGTTTGGATGGAAGCACGTGGGGGAATCCTCACCGCGGTGCGTAGTGAGCTCAGAAAGGGTACCGAGCTTTGCGAATTTGGGGTAAGGCGGGAACTGAGGGGTTGGGAAGGTAAAGAGTGAGGTCAGAGATGGAGAAAAACCAGAAGGGGAATAGTGTTAAGAACCTTGTAGGACTTCTGGGAAGATCTCTGAACTGAAATCAAGAGAGCCAGGTTCAGGGCCTTGCCTTGCCGCCTTCCACTCTGTGACCTTGGGCAGGAGCGTCATCATCCTTAAAAGGAGAGATTCGGATTTGATAACACCCTGAAGCTCATGGCTCTGGTTTTTGGGAATCTGGATGAAAAGAAAGGCAGGAAGACTGTGTTGGACTGGAAGGGCAATGGTGGACTTTGAGTCCGGAGTGTACTTAGGTCATGGGAGCCCATTTAAGGGCACCTGGGACTCCTGATTCCTGCCTTCCGACCTCATGACTACAGTCTTTTGCCAGGCAACTTACATCCTTGGTTTCTGATTTCCACAGTGCCATTCACTCCAATATCTTCAGCTCTCTGTTGGGAACAGGCCACTATGGACTCTCCCACCCTGGGTCAAGGATTTTTTGTGTGGAGCAGCTGGAACATGGGCAGTATAACTGGATCAAAATAGAATGAAGCATAGAGATCAAGTTGAGTTTTCTGCTTTCTAATAGGGCGTAGGGCTTGCAGTTTTCATTTAGCTCAGGCTCTACTGAACAGAACTGTTTGCATGAGAAGACTACCCTATGAGCCCAGGGGCCCGTCCTGGCAGTGAAAGAATGAAAAGCACGTGGTCCTTCCTCCTTTGAGTAGGCTTCCTGCCTTCTCTGGCTTCCTAAGTCAGAAGACTGGGGAGTATAGGCTTTTCCCAAAATAGAAAAGTGATCCAATCCAGCAGCTCCTGGGCTTCCACTGGGCTGCCCCAGTGGTGAGGAGATGGCTGGGGGTGGGACATGTGCCTTGTCATGCTGTCAAATGTCAGTGCTTCCCATCAGACAGCATGGGCAGTATCTGCAGGATTCCTCTGTCTCAATAGTGAATGAGACACAGGTAAAGGCAGTGGTCATCTTTCTAATCATTGTCAAATGTAGCTCTTCCTCAAGTCACAGCCTTTGTATGACTGACTGACTTAAGCTGATGTGTTTGCGTATGTGGTTAACATGGGTGTCTCTGCCTGTAGTTGTGTGCTGTTGGCTTTGAGCACAGTGGAAATCTGAGGTAGAAGGTCTCTGTTTTTATTCAAACATTTTTTAAAGATTTTATTTATTTAGCCCTGGCTGGTGTAGCTCAGTGGATTGAGCACGGGCCTGTGAACCAAGCGATCGCGGTTCGATTCCCAGTCAGGGCACATGCCTGGGTTGCAGTCCAGTTCCCGGCTAAGGGATGCATGAGAGACAACCATACATTGATATTTCTCTCCCTCTCTCTCTCCTTCCTTTCCCCTCTAAAGATAAATAAATAAAATGTAAAAAAAAAAAGATTTTATTTATTTATTTTTAGAGAGGGGAAGGGAGGAACAAAGAGAGGGAGAGAAACATCAGTTGGTTGCCTCTTGTATGCACCCTGACCAGGAACCGAACCCTAAACACAGGCATGTGTGCTGACTGGGAATTAAACCTTTTGGTTTGCAGGCTGGCGCTCAACCCATTGAGCCACACCATCCAGGGCTGAAATTCTGAAATGTTTTAAGCCCCTCAGAAGAAAAAGCAGCTGGAGAAGAGATGTTGGAAGGGATACAAGCACCAATTAATTAATTATGCCAATTAACTTAAAAAATATATATATATATATTTTTAGAGAGAGGAAGGGAGAGAAGCATCCATTTATTGTTCCACTTATGCATTCATTGATTAATTCTTGTATGTGCCCTGACCGGGATTAAACCTGTGACCTTGTAGTATCTACATGACACTCTAACCAACTGAGCTGCCTGGCCAGGGAATATTTTTCTTTTTTTAACACTCTGCTTGTCCTGGGATCATAATAATGAATGAGACACAGGACAGTTTTTGTTCTAAAGGAGATTACAGTTTAGTGCAGGAGCTTGTAATCTGATGTGGAATGGAGAAAAATGTCCTGAGTCCTCTCAGGTTTAAGAATTTGTAATTATTACTGGCTGGTGTGTCTCAGTGGATTGAGTGCTGGCCTGTGAATCAAAAGGTGGCCAGTTCGATTCCCAGTCAGGGAACATGCTTAGGTTGCAGGCCATGAGGCAACCCATTGATGTTTCTCTCACACATTGATGTTCCTCTACCTCTTGTTCTTTCTCCCTTCCACTCTCTAAAAAGAAGTAAATAAAATCTTTATTTATTTTTTTAAAATGATAAGTGGCTTATTACGAGCACTGGTGGAAGGAATGGCAAGGAAAGAAGAGACATAGGAAATATTTAAATATTTATTTATTTTTAGAGAGGGGAAGGGAGGAAGAAAGAGAGGGAGAAAAAAATCAATGTGAGGTTGCCTCTCACGCGCTCCCTACCGGGATCTGGACTGCAACCCAGGCATGTGCCCCGACTGGGAATGGATCTGGCACCCCTTTGGTTCATAAGCCCACACTCAATCCACTGAGCCATACCAGCCGGGTGCGATAAATAAAATATCGAAAAAGAATATTGCAACTAGAATGTCTTAGAGTAGTGGTTATTAACTTTTTTGCATTGAGGATCTAAGGAGAGCTCTGGAGCCTGTCCATACACACACACACACACTCTCTCTCTCTCTCTCTCTCTCTCTCTCTCTCTCTCTCTCTCTCTCTCTCTCTCACACACACACACACACACTCACACTCATACTCCTTTCATCTACTGTGGGCTGAAGTTAAAAGCCCCGCCCTGGGAACTAAGCTGGTATAGAATAAATCACGGATAGCTGCCTGACGCTGCCCCTGGCATCAGGGGCCAGACTGAGTAGAAGTGCTTGGCTCCCATGTCTAGGCAGTCAGTTGGTTAGTGTGTCCTCCAGAAAGTGTTTGGAGAAATGCTGAGCTCCCAAGATTGCTTGTGAGAAGGCCTTGATTACCCTCCTACCCACTCATCTGGGTTCTGGTGGTCACTTTGCTCTGTAAAGGGCAACTTTAGCGGCACACCACTTGAGACACCACAGGGTCCTCGCCTGCTGTGGCCCACCTCCCCCAGCCCAGGAGCACATGTTTCAGTATTCTGAAACAATCTTGGATTGTTTTGGGAATGATCGTTCCTTGGTCTTTCGCTGCTTTTGCCAGTTCATCTGTTCTCCCAGCTGCTGTCTCTCATCCTCTGCGTTTTACCCTTCCAGAGATGACCTACATCTGGCACTTATTAGCCATCCGTGGAGTTTCCTTGGCCTTTTCTGTTAGTGGCTGGAGTCTCTCAGTCTTTTAATAGGAAGGATGGAGACTCATACATATTGAGCACTTAATACATATGAGGCACTGTTATGAATGCTTTTTGTATTAACTAATTTAATCCTCACAAAGTAGGTGATAATGTTATTCCCATTTTATAAATGGGAGAACTGAGAAATAAGGAAGTTAGGTATTTTGCTCAGGACCACATAGCTGGGAAGAATTAGAGCCAGGATTTGAACCCAGGCAGTATGGTTCCAGAGTCTACACTCTCTGTATTGAACAAACGATTCCTTCAACAGAATCCAGGAGACTTTATGATAAGGAAGCTCAGGAAGCCCCCCACTCTATTTTCCCATACCCCACCATTCCAAAGCAGAATTTTATATTATGAATACCTTTCCTTTCTGTCAGAGATAATACGTCCTTATATTATAATAATTCATTAATTCCACCATTATTGAATGCCCACTATGTACCAGTGCTATATATGTTATTTTATTTAACCCTGACAACAGTCCTTTGTGGTAGCTGCTGCTATTTTCTCCATTTTTATGGATGTGGTAACTGAGGCTTGATGAGGTTAGGTAGTTTGCTGGCCAAAGTTAGTAAGGCATAGCCAAGGTTCACGCCCTAGATTTTCTGCCTGGGATCACAGCTGATGCTATTTCCCTTGGGAGGGTCTACCTTCCCATATCACAGGGTTTCTCTTCTTTGACACTGTTTAAATTTTGGGTGGGGTAGTTATTGTGGTGGACTGTCCCGCATATTGTGGGGTATCTAGCACTCTCTAAATGAGTTGTGACAATCAGAAATGTCTCTGTCATTGCCAGATATTCCCTGAGCTGGGGGCTGCTGTATCAGGATGGAGACTGGTGAACTTGGGTTTTTTTGGGAGGGGGGGTTTTGTTGTTTTTTTAGAGCTTGTCCTGCATCCTTCTCATTTCCCCACCCCTAATTTTTTAGCTCTTCCTTTAGGGTCAGTGCCTTAGGTGAATCATTTACATGGCTCAGGGGCTGTTTGCCTGTATTTCCCTGCAGGGCTGTGGTGGAGGCTGTGCATCGACTTGACCTCATCCTTTGCAACAAAACCGCTTATCAAGAAGTGTTCAAACCAGAGAACATTAGCCTGAGGAACAAGTAAGCTGGAGATACTAAATCGTAGGTCCTTACAGTTTCTCTACCTCTCTTGACTGGAAAACCATCACGTATAGATTCATGTTCTCTCTTACCTCCTGTCCTTGTGGTGTAATAATGGGCTATAGAGTCTCTGGTCCTCCTAAGAGAGGAGATGGTGATCCTTCACTTTCTCTGCAGCTTCTACATCTGATAGACTGATGCCATGGAGTGGCATTTGAGTTAGGGGAATTGGCCATACTACACAACAAAAGGAAAAAAAGAGGGGATAAAAAGGAGAGAAGGGTGCAGGGGAAGAAAGTGAAGGTTATTAAAGTTCTTACCGCTTCTGTCTGACTTTTGGGGCTCCTGCTGCCTTCTAGCACAGATGTTGTCCTGGGTCATACTAACTGAGCCTGGATGTCTCCTGGCAGGGCCAGAGCTTTGCGGGTAGGGTGTTGGCAGATCCCTCCTTGCTTTCATTTCTTGTGTTGTTCGTCAAGGAATGGGCAGTCTCTCATGGTCCTCTGTACACTTCCAGGCTGCGTGAACTCTGTGTCAAGCTTATGTTCCTGCACCCAGTGGACTATGGAAGGAAGGCTGAGGAGCTGCTATGGAGAAAGGTATACTACGAAGTTATCCAGCTTATCAAGACTAACAAAAAGGTAAGGGAAGATCCTAGGTCTTGGGAAGAAGTTTTTTTTAAAGAGGGGAAGCTAAGGAAGGAAGAGACAGCTAGGAAAGTGGGCCAGAGCATAGCTGGAGATAGGGGAGCCAAAGAAGAAATGGCAGAAGTGAGGGAGGGCATTAGATAGAATTAGGACCGGGGAAGGATGGGAGCCTGATACCAGAAGGGGAGACCTAAGGGCAACGTAGATTTAAAGGTGTGGGGATAGTTCATAATTAAGAGGAGTTGTGGATTAATTTCCAGAGCCAAGAGTAGAAGTTTATTTTCTCAGTGAGATGAAAAAGGTTAGGGAGGGAGAAGCAGTACTGTGAGCTTGTTGCTTAGCCAGTCACTTCCCTTTCCAAATCTCTAGCATATCCACAGTCGGAGCACCTTGGAGTGTGCTTACAGGACACACCTGGTCGCTGGTATTGGCTTCTACCAGCATCTCCTTCTCTACATCCAGTCCCACTACCAGCTGGAACTGCAGTGCTGCATCGACTGGACCCATGTCACCGACCCCCTCATAGGTTAGTGAACTCTGAAAGGTGAGCGTAAGGGGCATGTTCATATGCCTCCACCTCTGGTCTTCTTATCCCTCAGGGTTCACGTAGCTTGTGACCCGGCCAGGCAGAGAGGGTTCTGGCAGGACCTACAAATGGTGCATGAAGTTTGGATTTACCCAAACAATATATGGATTAGGGTGAAGATCTTAAAAAAGAGAGCCTTCTTATGGTCTGAGATTGTAGACTGATGCGGAGTTAGGAGGAGGGATGGAATAATCTGGAGTAAGTTTGGCACTAGAAGATGGTACTAATAGCTTTTGTTTTCTTCTCCCAGTTGAATTTCATTGGCACTGTTTCTTTTAACTTCAAAGATTATTTCCCAGGGTTTGATGAAAGTATTGAAGTTTTTAGAAATATTGGCGATATTACGGACATTCTTTCAACATAATGCAAATCTCTTTTTCAGCCATCTCAGGTACTGGCAGCTGTAGTTTACCTCCCTTCTCTGTAGTTGGTAGTTTGCTCTCCAATTCGGCCTCCCTTTAGTGCTCCTCCCCTCTTTCTCCAAACCCGCTGCCTGACCAGACATGGACGTTGCGTGCCGGAGGTGGAGGTTCCGCTCGTGCTGCCACATGCAAGCATTTTTCTGGTCGGAAGCCGAGCACTGTATTTTGTGCATTTAAAACCATCGTTTAAAAGTAAAACAACATTCATCCGAGACAGCATGCAGAGGCTTTATACCAGATGGCCAGAGGGTTTGTAGCCTAAAAAAAAGATTAAGAACCTTTACTTCAAAAGGTTGGTTCCCCAAACCACTTTAGTTTTTTCCCCTTTATTGATATTTTCTCCAGTCAACTAAGAGATGTCTCTCTAGAAACATTAGGAAAGACTTTTCAGAATGGGAGCGGCAAACCCAGGAGAGGGGCTGCAAGGTGGAGTAGGTGAAAGGGTGGTCTCTAGAGCCAGGCTTCCCTTTGAATCCCGGCTCTGCCGCTCCTCCACTGTTTGACTGTGGTTTCCTTAGCTGTAAAATGGGAGTCAGAGGAGTAAGTACCTCGTGGGGCTGCTGTGAAGCTCAGCTAAGGTGATGTGGTAAGACACTTAGACCAATACCTAGCACATGGGAGACTGCCTCCCACGAGCCCAGGCTTTCTGAGCTGCAGTTGCAAGGAGGTGAAAGCCCAGCCACCGCCATCCTCAGGCAAAGGCAAACTCACCTTGTCTCCGTTGTGCTCAGACTGTCCGATCTGCTGCCTCCTCCTCTATCGTCCTCTTCTTCTAGGCAGGAGCCAGGGGGATTTACCTTGGCCTCATTCACATTCCATTCTTTTTTTTTTTTTAAGATTTTATTTCTTTATTTTCAGAGAGAGGGGAAGGGAGATAGAGAAGGAGAGAAACATCAATGTGTGGTTGCCTCTCAAGTGCCCCCTACTGGGGACCTGTTCTGCAACCCAGGCATGCTCCCTAACTGGGAATCGAACTGGCGACCTTTGGGTTCGCAGGCCAGCGCTCAGTCCACTGAGCCACACCAGCCAGGGCCTACATTCCGTTCTTCCTGGGCAAGTTTCTGTTCTTTACCCAAACCTTTTACCTTTATATAGGGATCTTCTACCCAAGGCACCCACAACCGTCTTCACACTTGAGCCTTACCTCTTCCTTTCTAGAAGCCTTCCTATGCTTTCTGGAAGGTCTAGATGACCTTTCACATGAACTTCCTCCAGGGGGCTGTCCTAGGTTGAGGACCCTAGTCCTTCCCTTCCAGTTCTTCCTGTCCTATGAATGAGTCCTACCTGCAAAACTGTGTCTCTACCTGTGTCCTGTATGAGTGTCCTCTGTACTTTAAGACAGTGTTCCAAGACTAGTCCTGGATTCTTGAATTCTTTTGTCTACCTAGGAAAGTATTTCCTCATAGGTAACGGGAGAGGAATGGGCTCATAAATCTCTCTCTCTTTCTCTCTCAGGGTGCAAGAAGCCAGTGTCTGCCTCAGGGAAGGAGATGGATTGGGCGCAGATGGCATGCCATCGATGTCTGGTGTACCTGGGGGATTTGTGTAAGAATACGAGCGCTTCATTTTCTGTTTCAGGCTACAGGACAGGCTCAAGCTGCTTCAGTTGTTGGTACCACCTGTTATGTTATGTGAGAGCAGGGCGATTATTTTGGCCTCTGATAATGTTTTCCTTTTTGTCTGCTTACAACATTTGCTTCTTTTCACTGCTCTTCCGTAAGTCAGAGAAGATCAGCAAATACGGGAAGAAGGAAAATGTCTTTGAGCTTTAAGAAAATCAGGGTGATAACTCAGTTTCAGAAGTGCATTAGGAAGATTTTAATTTCTCCTTTGGGTTTTTTTTCCTCTTCATGGACTCCTGGAGGAATTGAAGTCAGACCTCAGGGAGGACTTACCTGACTGACAGCAGTTTCATAGAATGGAAAATACTCTCTGTGATTCCTGGGTCTCCAGTCCTAATAGTCAGAGGGTCCTCATTAGGCTGCTGTTGTGTGGCTGTTGGGGGCATTATCTTTTATTGACTTGAGGCTCCTGCTCTTCCTGCCCCAAGCCCACTCCTTGAACCCTCAGAGGCAGGTTGCACAGAGAGAATGAGCCATTCTCATTAGACTGACGAGTGTCATTAGTCATGTCTTCTCTCTAGAATTGAGCAGTTACATTCCAGAACCAAGTATCAGAGGTCTTTTCGAGCAATTATGTATGCTGCTGCTTCTCTTCGTTGGGAAGAGATCATGAAAAGAGCTTGTTTACTTTACAAACACTAGATATGCTTTACATGGAATAGAACCTAACTTACCAGCAAGGAGGAGAGAGTTGAACAATTCGCCCATAGTCATGCACATTTAAGACTGTTGGAGGTCCATGCAGCGGGCCTCCTGGTTCGGGTGTCTTCCTCTCAGCATCTTACTGCAGCTTCTCAGAGTGGACTCCCAGATGAGGGGTGGGTTTTCTGAAACATGGGACCATTGCATTTCTTTCCTCCTCTTTCTCCTGCAGCACGATATCAGAATGAATTAGCTGGTGTAGACACCGAGCTGCTAGCTGAGAGATTTTACTACCAAGCTCTGTCAGTAGCTCCCCAGATTGGTAAGTGGACCCTTGCTTGGGCCTCCCAGCCCAGCTTCATTTCCCAAGAAGAGGACGATGTTGAGATGGCAGGCAGGCCGTACTTACTTTCCCCTGGGTCTTTCCCTCACTCAGTTCTCTTGTACTTCACCTTCGTTATGCATTCTCCTTGTAATGCGTACTAATAAGATGGTGGAAGGGGAAGAGAAATGGGAAAATCTTGAACTAAGAAGGAGGGAGGCAGAAGAAGAGGAGAGAAGATGGCTTCCCTATCCCTGAGATCTGTGTAGAAAGAGGAGACTGTACTTCATCTGCCCCCACCCCCAGGATGCACAGTGAGAGAAGGGATTAGGTTCCATTCCAGGGAGAGATGGGGATTAGCGGAAGGAGATCTCAGAGGCGCGAAACTGAGCTGGGTTAGCGGAGAAGGCCCCACGGAGCTCTTTCAGCCGTGGACGAGTCCCAGCTGCTGCTGAAGGGATGGCACCCCTCAATGCTGAAATCCTTGGCAGACCAGGCAGGAGTAGACTGAGTCTGTAATCATTAATCCCCTGGAGGAATAAAATTCAGCTGCTAATCACCTAGACACCTGCAGACCTAACTCTTCTCCCCACGAGTTCACTTAGTGCTTAGCTTTGGTTGGGCCTGGCAGCTTTGGGTGAGTATTGTGGCTACAGGCTGTGTGACTTCTCTCCCCTCCTCCCCACTCAGGAATGCCCTTCAACCAGCTGGGTACGCTCGCAGGCAGCAGGTACTATAACGTGGAAGCCATGTATTGCTATCTGCGCTGGTGAGTATTTGCCACTTCTTCCCCAGCCCTGTTTTCATGTTCATGCCAGTCCTGCTTCGTTTTCTCTCTCCTCCTCCTCCCTTCTCCAGCGCCTGGCTGAAGTGCGTAGGGGAATGCTGAGATTGAGGGGTCGCTCCTGTCGGGGGCAGCCTGGCACGGTTCTGCTTTTCACACAGCCCCCTGGATTTGTAGGCACTTGGGCACCTAATATAACTGTTGGCTGTCTTATGCAAAATATAGGATTGTTGTCTTGAAGGAGGAAATGAATTTGACAAAGTTGATAAAATGTAACCAAAGTAGCCTCTGACAGGAACCTCAGAATTGTAGAGCTGCAGTGTTTTGAGGTGACAGGGATAATAGTGTGGGGGACCAGCTTCCTCGGATCTGATAATCAGCTCTTAATGATAAAAAACATTTTAAAAAATATTTTTTTTTATTTTTCAGTTATAGTTGACATACAGTGTTTCAGTGTTAAGTAAACACTTGCAGGGCACCCAAAGTTGATCATGCTACTTAGTCACCATCACCAAACGCACGTGAGACCAGTAGGTGAACCAGAATGGCATCAATTACATTGTGGTGAGAAATAAACTGCCAAGGAAACTAGGAAACTCACTGTTGCCACCCAGTCCAGGGCTGGAGTCTGCTTATAGACCCAGTTATTCTAGAAGAGGTTACATAGTGAATTGGGCTTCAAAGTAAGGGAATAAGGTGGTTTTCATAGCTTAGGTAGTCAAATACTAAAGTGGAAAGAAAAATACTTAATTCTGTTTATAAATGTGTGTGTCACGATCCTGGGTTCACGTGGTCAAGGAAACCTGTTCCATGTGCCAACGAAGTATATGCTCTTGCAGTGCCTCCGCCTCCTTTTCAGTACAGACTGGCCTCTGCCACTGAATTTATCCCTGAATATGATGGTCTTGGATCCCTCAACACACTCATAATCATGATTTAGGGCGATTCACTTCCAAAGAGAGTCAAGCACATCCAGGTGTGGAAGGTGTCCACAGGGGCCCCACCTGCTCCACTAAGACAGTTACATCTCGTGGTCTGGGGCTCTGGCATTCGGGTGGGGTTTAGTTGGGCAGGTCTCCTCCTGGTGTCACTGTCTAGGGTTTCTCACTGGTATTCGGCTGACCTGGAGGTCTCACACGTCTGAAGGGCTGGCCCAACGGGACGGACCCCGCTCCCTTTCCACGTGGTCTCAGTCTGCATGTGGTGTCTTTCTCAGAGTAGACGGACTTCTTTTGTGGTGGCTCTAGGCTAAAACAGTAAATAATGACCCAAGGGACTTGGAAGCAGAATCTACCGATCTCTTAAGGCCAGACCTGGAGACCGACAGAGTCACTTCTCCAGTGTTCTGTCAGTCGGAGCAGTGTGTGGTCCTCTCCCCCAGCAGACCCTCACCCCATGGCCCCGCCAAGATTTGAAGAGCTGGGGAGACACAAAACCCACTTCTTAGTAGAAGGCGTATCAAATTCAATTCACCACAAACATATATTTCTTCCTCGCTTTTTATAATTAAAAGTTTGTTTGTTTTGTTAAAGATTTGAAAGTCTAGCACACTGTTAAGGTCATAGGCAGCAGTGAGACAGACTCGGATTGGAGACTCAGCTGCACCGTGTATTTGGGCTGTGTGGCCTTGGCAGCAGTACTTGCTCTCGCAGGCTTCACTTCCTCACCCGAGTATGTGGGCAACGTTAGGGTCCAGTGCCTGACAGTAGTGTGATGGCGCTCAGTATATATTTGCATTTGAATGAGCATTATGAGGCTCAACTGAAATGGTGTATGTAAATATCCTTGCACATAGTAAATGCTTGTTAAATGCTGCCTGTTAACTGCTCAGTGCTTTAGAAAAGATGAAGGATAATGTATTTCAGGGATAGTAACTAAGTTTGTAACATAAAGGAGGATTAATTGTCTCATTTTTAGATATAGAGGATGTAGATATCACCTCTACTCTGATTAATCTGGAAGCTGTAGTGTGCATGTGTGTGTGTTTTATCAGGAGAAATAGCTTTTATCCTAGTGTATATGAAGGAGAGGCTGGGGCAGCCTGTATTTACCAGAAGCGTTGTCCCATGAAGCCCTGGCAGAGTTCCTCCTCCTCCCCACCATGTCCCGGCCGAGACTCAGTAGCTTGTTCTGTGCCCCCTTCAGCATCCAGTCGGAAGTGTCCTTTGAGGGGGCCTACGGGAACCTCAAGAGGCTGTATGACAAGGCGGCCAAAATGTACCACCAGCTGAAGAAGTGTGAGACTCGGAAACTGTCTCCCAGCAAGAAACGGTGAGTGAGGCCTGTGGGGAGGAGAGGCTTTTTCTGCATCTGCTGCAGTAGGACCGTAGGGACTGTGGAGCCGCTCACCCTTTACCCTGGACTCCTCTCATTTCAGATGTAAAGACATTAAGAGGTTGCTGGTAAACTTTATGTATCTGCAGAGCCTCCTGCAGCCGCAAAGCAGGTGAGCTGAAGAGAGCCTAAGCAGAGACTGTGTCCTGTGAGAGCTCCTTTACGGAGGATGCTTGAAGAAGAAGGGGGGTAGGCTGTTGAATTCTGCTCAGATGGAAATTTTCTAGCTAGTTAGCCTTTTCTTGTCATCCCTCACTGTTTTGGCCAAGAGTTCTGTGCCCGTTCTCCTGGGTAGCTCTTCCTCTGGCACAAAATGGGCTCTTAACTAGATGTTGAAGGGAGCACCCGAACGGAAGGCCCACTCATATCCCTTCCACTTAGTGCCTGCCCTTCCTCTATTTTGTCATTTTAGAGACCAGCCAGCACCAGGTCCCCCTGCCGTGCTCCCTGAAGTTTCCCCTGCAGGACCCCTACGTCTTCTTTCTGAATCCTCTGTTCCCAGTTCTTTTCGCCTGCTCAGCCTCCATCACTAACCTCCCCCGTTACTCCTGCCTTCCGTAGCTCCGTGGACTCAGAGCTGACATCCCTTTGCCAGTCCGTCCTGGAGGACTTCAACCTCTGTCTCTTCTACCTGCCCTCCTCACCCAACCTCAGCCTGGCCAGTGAGGATGAGGAGGAGTATGAGAGTGGATATGCTTTCCTCCCGGATCTTCTCATCTTTCAGATGGTCATCATCTGCCTTATGGGTGTGCACAGCTTGAAGAGAGCAGGTAACTCTTCCTGGGTTCCTCTTTTCTCCCCGACCGGCTACCCTTTTCTGCAGCTTCTTATTCATAAACTTCCTTCCACAAGCAGCTCCTTAACTACTGTGTCACTGCTTGGCTGTGGGAAAGTACGGAACAAGGTGCCTTACCCTAAAGGAGCTGCTGAAAAATGAACAAGGCAACAGCATATTCCCTTTCCCTTCCTCCTCACTCCCTCCTACAAACACACACACCCTTGGCCAGGACCCAGGCTGACGTACGGTCAGTTCTGCAAACTTCCCTGGCAGAAGTGTGTGTAGAGCAAGATTGGAAGGAAAGAAGGGAGTGGCAGGGCTGGGTGTGAAGGTACTTGGGGTTTGAGGAGCCTGTGTGAAGGCATCAGAGCCGGGAGGATGAGGCAGGACGAGAGGGTGCGCTTACCTGAGGAGGCACTGGGTGAGCTGGCACACTCTGGATTACAGAATAACAGTGCGGGGACCTGGGAAATTTTTTTTTACTTTAGAAGAAACTTTGAGAGGACGTTCAATCCTTGGAAGGGCTGAAACTAGGAGAGATGGGGTTGGAATTACTGGTGCCGCCGCCTCCTCAGGGTCCTGGGCCCCAGGCCCCAGACCCCAGACCCCTAACACGTACTTGGCTTTTCCTGGCTTTAGGATCCAAGCAGTACAGTGCAGCCATTGCCTTCACCCTGGCCCTGTTCTCCCACCTCGTCAACCATGTCAACATAAGGCTGCAGGCTGAGCTGGAAGAGGGGGAGAATCCCGTCCCAGCATTCCAGAGCGATGGCACAGGTGCAAGAATGGGGGAGGATGTGACTGGAAATGTGAGCATGCGGATCAAGGAAGGGGGAGCACAGGCGTGACAGGGCGGCAGTGTCTAAGGGTACCTTCCAGCTTCCAGCCTCCAGTTTGTCCCTAGGCCCCACCTGACCATCCTCTTTCCACAGATGAACCAGAGTCCAAGGAACCCTTGGAGAAGGAGGAGCCTCCTCCTACAGAACCTCAAGTGGGCGAGGTCCGAAAGAACCGGAAATTCTCCCGCCTCTCCTGCCTCCGCCGTCGCCGTCGCCACCTGCCTAAAGTTGGTGATGACAGTGACCTGAGTGAAGGCTTTGAATCTGACTCGAGCCGTGACTCAGCCCGGGCCAGTGAGGGCTCAGAGAGTGGCTCTGACAAGAGCCTTGAAGGTGGGGGAACAGCCTTTGATGCTGAGACGGACTCAGAAATGAATAGCCAAGAGTCCCGATCAGACCTGGAAGATATGGAGGACGAGGAGGGAACACGGTCTCCAGCCCTGGAACCCCCTCGGACCAGGTCAGAGGCTCCTGAGTCCCTCAATGGCCCTCTGGGCCCCAGTGAGGCCAGCCTTGCCAGCAATCTACAAGCCATGTCCACCCAGATGTTCCAGACCAAGCGCTGCTTCCGGCTGGCCCCCACCTTCAGCAACCTGCTCCTCCATCCCACCACTGAACCTCATGGCTTGGCCAGCCACAGGCCCTGTGTCAATGGAGATGTGGATAAGCCCTCAGAGCCAGGTATTTGGGCCTCTGCTTATCACCCTGCTCTGGTCCGCACCTCTCACCCTGACCCTCACTGCCTGATCTTTGGCCCTCTGCATAGCCAGTAGTTTTTTTCCTGACAACCTTTCTTCTGCTCACTTTCTCATCCCCAGCTCCCAGCCCACTTTATGGCTTTATTTCTACCTTCACACTGTCTTGTGGATTCGGGGCTTTCTTCTCCATGGGACAAGTGCAGCTACGGTTTTTCCCCTGGCACCATCCCAGGTCCCACCACGTCTCTTAGTTAAAAAACCAGCACCACCAGGGCAGGTGCATTAGAGTGAGATGATCTCCTGAGAGTCTTCCCTGCAGAGGGGCCGCCCAGCCAGCCTCAGCAGTGAGCACTGCTTGAGTCTACTCTCAGCCAAGCACTAGGCTGGACTTTTTGGGATGTTGTCACCTAACTTTCACAGCAATCTAATGGTGAAGCAGTTACCATCTGTGATCTAAATGCTGTCCTTTCCCTCCAAGCCGCTGTGTATGGTGCTCCCTTTGTCTGGAGTGTATTTTTCCTCTCTTGTCCCTGTCACTTGACTAATTCTTACTGGCTGTATAGATTTTAGCTTAAAAGTCACATAGTCTGGGATTACCAAGGTTAGGTTAGATTTTCTTCCTGTGGGCTCCTACAGCCTGTGCACTTCCTTAGCTTCCAGCCCTGTCCCACTCAAATTGTCTGTTGATATGTCCGTCTCTCCAACTAGCCTGTGAGCCTCTTGAGGGCAGGTGGCCATGTTTTATCCTCAGTGTCTAACACAGTACCTGGCATGTGGATGGGCTTAGGAAACACTGGCTGAATAAGAGAAATACGGAAGCTGATGCTCAAGCAGAACAACCTGCTCGGTGCTCTGACCTACAAAGTTGAAGAGCTAGGAGCTGGAAGTAGTTCTGCGCCCTTTTCTTCCTCCTTACAGCTCCCTTATCTCTGCCCTGCCCTCTAGTACAGAGTAGCACTTCATAAATATCAGTTGAGTAGGGCTGCAGACCAGCCTCATAAATTAGCTTGAATGAAAAAGAATCATATTTTAAAGGGTACCAGGCTCTTGGTTTAAAAGCAACCAGTTAAAAATAGGCCTGGAAAAAATTAGGCAGAGGTCTGTAAGTAAATTCCCTATCTTTCATAACAAAATTATTCAGAAGAGTCCAGACAGGCTGGGGCATAATACCCCCACAGAGCTGAAACCTGTTGCCGAATGCCTGTTAGTTCATCCGAGTTCTCTTCACCCACCCCCAGCCTCTGAGGAGGGTTCCGAGTCGGAGGGCAGCGAGTCCAGTGGGCGCTCCTGTCGGAATGAGCGCAGCATCCAGGAGAAGCTGCAAGTCCTGACGGCTGAAGGCCTGCTTCCTGCTGTGAAGGTCTTCCTGGACTGGCTGCGGACCAACCCCGACCTCATTGTCGTGTGCGCGCAGGTCTGCTGCTCCCCCGCCCTAGTCAGTCGGGTCTTGGTGTTGGGTCTCAGGGTGTTGGGGCGGGCGTCAGCCAGGGTGGGACCCGGGACTCCGCTGATGGTCTGATGAAGATAAGAATTGTTGCCGAGTGCCTGCTCTGTGCCAGGCTCTTACACTTTCTACAGGAAGATTAGGCCTGATCTTTGTCCTGGAAGAGGCTGTTACCTGGAATACAAATTGTGTGGATGGGAAGGTGAGAGAGCAGCTTAATCTGCTCTGTATCTCCAGTGTTGGGCGTGGTGCCTGCCGTTAAGATTAGTGTTGATGAGAGTATTTGTGCAGAGTCTCTGCAGAAAGGAGAGCACGCTAAGTGGTGACGGAAAAGATGGGATCTAGGGAATGGTGGGATTTTCAGACAAGGACTGTGAAGGTGCTCTGGGCAAGGGGAACAGCTTAGGGAATAGCTTAGTCCTGCAGCCACAGCTAATGGTGTCAGAGACTGGCAGCTTAGGAGTTGGCTGGGGTCGTGGCTGCTGCCTTCTCCGGTTCCGAGTCTCGGTCTTGAGCCTCTGGTGCCCTGAGGCTTTTTTCGGTGGTGCTGTACCCTGCATAGCACACCTGCCCTGTGGGGAGGGCCCCGTCTCCCTGTAGGCTGCCCTGGATGAGAGAGTGGTCGGGTGCCCTTGGGTGTGTGCTTATGTCTGATGACAGTCTAGTTACTCAGTCACTGTCAGTCTCTGAGGGAGGTGTGGTAAGATGGACTTACGGTGTCACATCCCTGAGAAGTGTTCCCGTGTGGGCATGGTGAGAGTTTGTGCTAGATGGAGAGAAGCCGCCTCCAGTGTTCGGGCTTTTCCCACCACTAATACCAGAAAGTCCTTCCTGTGGTCTCATGCCTTCTCTTTTTTTGGATCCTTCAGCTGGTGGTAAAATTCATCAAGGTTCGGTGGCCCCTTTCATTCCCCATGGGACCAGCTCCGTGTTTCCAAGTCCTCCACAGCCCTCCTTGGCCTCTGTTCATTTTCTATCAAATCCCTCTGGGCTTGTGACTCCAGCCCTCAGGCCTCCCAAGTGTAGTGTATTTCTTGCTCACTGCTGTCCCCCTGCACTGCCCTGGCTGAGGGCCTCCTCTGCCCTCTCTCCCCAGAGCTCTCAGAGTCTGTGGAACCGCTTGTCTGTGTTGCTGAATCTGTTGCCAGCTGCTGGCGAACTCCAAGAGTCTGGTGAGTGAGTCCCTGGCATTACTTTCCTTTCCCCGTCCCTCATTGGTCCCATGAAGCCCATCCCCCCTTCCTGGTAACCTGGCCCTTCGGGTAAGGAGGTTAATGGGATTCACCGCCAAGCCTCCCTCACACACAGCAGTCATTGTGGCCCTGGCCTGTCTGGTTTCTCACCCCAGCACTGCCCCACTGGGCGAGCGCCTGGTCCGCTAGGGAGTGTGCTCCCTGGGGATAGCAGTGGAGTGGGCAAAAGCAGAGTGAGGGGAGCCTGGAAGCCATCCCCAGTCGCTGGGGTCACACTGGTGCGTTGGTTGTTGAGAATCGACCTTGACCTCCGGTACTCATCTGCCTGGCTTATTCCCTCCTGCTTTTCTGGCTGGAAATCTCTACCTTCTCCTACCTCTGGACTCGCCCAAAGGCTATTCATTTCTTCCTCCAGAGCCCTCCTCTCACTTTCATCCTCATGTAATTGCCCTGTGGTCAGGGAGCCTTAGTCTGAGCTGTCCTGGTTCTCCCCACCTGCTCTTCAACTCCAACCCTTCCAGCTCTGGGCTTCCAGGGCTCTGCCGCACAGCCCCGTGCGTATCTCTTTCCTCTCCTCCCTTCTTCTCTCCCCCAATTCTGGCGCAGGGGTATGTCCTCTCTCATTAGCCTGAGAATTCTCGAAGGGCAGGGCACATGGTCTCACTGGTTTCTCTTTTCTCCCCAGGCTTGGCCTTGTCTCCTGAGGTCCATGTTCTTCTTGAAAGTTGTGAACTGCCTGACCTCCCCTCTACCCTGCTGCTCCCAGAGGACATGGCCCTTCGCAGCCTGCCTCCCCTCCGGGCTGCCCACAGACGCTTTAACTTTGACACGGACCGGCCCCTGCTCAGCACCTTAGAGGAGGTGAGGACGTCATTCCTCAGGCCACAGCTCTGCTGTTAGTCAGGCACAGCAGCCAAGTAGGGGCTCAGAGTTGGAGGGGGCAGGCGGGAAGCCCTCCCATCCGGGCAGGTTGCAGGCTTCTTCCTTAGTCATTGAGCCGCTGGAGCTTTCTTTCCTTCTTGGCAGGGTGTCCTGCTGTGGGTGGTGTCTCCTGTTGTAGAACGAACCTTCCTCCCTTTATCCACCTTTTGTAGAGGGCAGAGCAGATGGATTATTAGGGCTTCGAAATCTTTATCAGGCTTGCTTTACTGTGGGCCCAGGCTCATCTGAGCTGAATGTGAAACAGTCAGAGAGAGTCAGAGCTGGAAGGGCCTGTGCTGCCTTAGTCCAGTGACCTTCACCCTTGTGTCACTACATGGGCCATCTAGGGGCTGTAGAGGAAAGCCAGGCCGATGGGTCTCCCAGGCTTGCTCCCCCACCTCCCCGCCCCAACATACACACCTTTTGTTTGCTTCCTCTCCGTCCAGAGCAGCAGTTCAGTCTATTTAATATTTCTGGGTTCTAGATAAGATTTTTGTTTGATGAGGTAGAAGGGTTCTGCTGACAAAAAAAAATAAGTTGCAAATGTTGGTCTAGTTCAGTACCTCATTGTACACCTGAGGAGCTGAGACTTGGAGGAGAGAGAAGGCACTAGAAGCCAGGTCTCCTCAGTCCCAGCCCGGTGCCCCAGCTCACCTTTCTCAGCCCAAGTCCTGGTTCTCTGGTCCTGTGAGTCTCCTTGCCCTTCTTACTCCTTTCCTGGCAGCTAAAGCCTCTGGGCCGTGGAGCTCCTCTCTCTCCCCGCAGACCGCAGGCTTCTCCGAGGAGCACTGTGTCTGAGGGGCCTGGTATGACGGAGGGAGGAGAGCGGGAGCCCTGGTGGGCAGGAGCCCTGGTGGGCGGTCCTGCTCATCTCGGCTCCCATGTCTCTTCACAGTCTGTTGTGCGAATCTGCTGCATCCGCAGCTTTGGCCACTTTGTCGCCCGCCTGCAAGGCAGCATCCTGCAGTTCAGCCCGGAGGTCGGCATCTTTGTTAGTACTGCCCAGTCCGAGCAGGAGAGCCTGCTGCAGCAGGCCCAGGCCCAGTTCCGCATGGTGAGTCGGCCCCTTCCCCAGGTCCACTCTGCTCCCATTGCGCTCATTGAGGAACCAGGGTAAGAGGCTCAAACTAGTGGCCCATGACTCAAGAACATGGTGAGGGGTTTGGGGAAACCAAGATTAGGGAAACAGGAGGCGGGGGGGGGGAACTATGGGATGAGCTGATGGACAGGAATGAGAGTGGCCTTGAGCAGAGGCAACGTGGCACTGCACCAGTAGCCAGGCTGCTTGAGGGTCAAGGGCCACCTTGTCTGTGAATTGAGCGAGTCTGTGAATTTAGCACCTCCCCTTGCTAAATCTGTTGCCTTATCAGTTATGTGGGAATAATAGAATTAGCTTTTGGGGGTGTGTGATGATAGTACCCGTGGGGCACCTTGCCCATTGTCAACAGCAAATGCTCCCTTCCCTTCCCTTTCAGAGGGATGAAGACTGAGCAGTGGAAGGGAGTAAAGGGACCTTGGTATCAGACACTGTGCAGGAACCCTCCCGTCCCAGACTTGACGCCATCCCACAGAGGTCCTAACAGGGGAGATGGCCTGTGCTGCCCTCTTTTCCATTCCGTAGTTCATTCCATAAAGGTTTACCGAGAGTCTACTCTGCGTCAGTATTCTAGGCACTAGGGTTACAGCCCTGAACAAGTCAGATCTTTCTCTGGTGAGGCTGACACTGCGAGTGAGAGTGAGTCTGGGTTCCGCAGCAGGGCTGCACAGCCCCGGGGCATGTTGACCTCCTCGCGTTGAGTGGCACCAGCACATGTGGGGGTTGGGGAGTGTCTGGCACAAGAGACATGGCCCATGTGGCTCGGCAAGCCTCGGGTTCTTCATCCTAAGCTAGTCCCCTCCCCTGAGTTCTTCCTTCTTTAGCCCCAGGCTTCCCCATCTCTCTGACTGTCCTCTTCCTGTGGACAGTCTGTGGGAAGGGGCACAGACTCCCCAGACACTGCCGTCCTTGCCGTCTTAAAAGCAAAGACATTTTGTTAGAAACGAACCCTTTCTGTTAAGGCTTTTATTACCGTTCCGTAGGGGAAAACATTAAGAGAGTTACATGGGGAAGTTATACGGCTTCAAAAAATATTAAAGTTTCTACAGACATTTCCTCCAGTGTGGATTGTTTGTTTGTTTGTTTGTTTTTGAGGATTTTATTTATTTATTTTTAGATAGAGGGGATAGGAGGGAGAAAAAGAGGGAGGGAAACATCAGTGTGTGGTTGCCTCCCTTGCGCCCCCTACTGGGGACCTGGCCTGCAATGCAGGCATGTGCCCTGATTGGGAGTTGGACTGGTGACCCTTTGGTTCGCAGGCCAGCGCTCAGTCCACTGGGCCACACCAGCTGAGCATAGCCCGAAATTCTTGAAGACCCCTCCTGGGAGCGGGCAGTACCTGTGGATATAGGCCACATTGCCTGCTGGGGCCGCCTCCTGCTGTGCCTGAGTCCCAGGTCTGCACCCACAGACAGGGCGTGCGCCCGAGCAGCAGTGAGGTCACCATCACAGTGCCATGCCGTCCCTGTCATCTATGGAGAGCTCTCTGTGTGCAGGGTCTGGTCTACATATGACATGTCAGCCTTTACAGCAGTCTTGTGAGGCGGGTGCTGGACCCTCATTTTATAGATGAGGGAGTGTTAGGGCTCTGAAATTGGACAGTCCAGGCTCTTGTCCCTGCTCTAACCTAATGTGGGGCTCAGCTTTTTTACAGGCCTGGTGGGTCCCAGAAGCTGCTTCGACTTTCTGGGTTCCAGCAGCTGTCCGGTTTAGTGAACCCTCTTTCTGATGGGACCTTGGGTTTCCCCTGAGGAGCACATCCCCTTTCTCTGAACTGCTGGACCAGTGATAGCAGAGCCCGAGATTCATGCAGCTTCCTCTCCCTCGGCGCAGGTGGATCCCCACTCACCTGTGCTGGTTCTCTGGCGGAGACTTACCCAAGTGCCCACATCCCCCTCTCTGGAACATGGGGTTTCACAACTTGAACTTTAGCCTAAAAGTAAGATTCCTGGGCTTGATTTCTGCAGTGAGAAGAGGGGTAGTTTGTCCACAGAGCTCCACTTCCTTAGCAGCTGGCCGACAGGGCCTGTTAGGAAACGGCTCTCACTTACACTCCAGTCTTCTTTCCTTCTTCTGCCAGCATTTCTCAAAGGGGACACTCTTGGCATTTGGGGCAGGACCACTCTGTGGTGCAGGACTATGTGGGGGGATGGAAGTGGGGTGGATCTTGCGTAACCTTAGTGTAATTATCAAAACTAAGAAAGTAAGGGATGGTACGTACCACTGATGGTACAGTGTACTCAGATTTCACTACTTTCCACTAATGTCTGTTTTCTCTTCAAGGGTCCCACATTACATTGGTGGTTCTGTCTCCTAAGTCTCCTGCAGTCTGTGTCAGTTTCTGTCTCTCTCTGTCTTTCACGACCATGACACTTCCGAAGAGTATTGGTCAGTCATTTTGCAGAGTGTCCCTCCTGTTGGCTCATTCTAGACTCATGTTGCAAAGCACCATTGTGATGCTGCCACTTCATTCCCCATAGAGCCTTCAGGGGCTCCCCATATCTTTTTAGGGTGAGTCCCCATCCGCACCCTCATCTTTCAGGCCATATTAAGAAATTGGACTTCATCCAGAAGACAAAGGAAAACCAACAAAGGACTTTTAGTCAGGGCCATGACGGACACCGGGCGGTTTTTAGAAGATGCCATGGTTACCGGCGGGAGAAATGCGTTGGGTTGGAGGCAGAGACAGTAAGGAGGTGGCTGCAACAGTCCAGGTGGGAGGTGCTGGCTCAGGCTGGGCTTGTTCAGTGGAGGTGGAGGCGTGTGGAAGGGTTTGAACGCATGAGTTTTTAGGAGGTACAGTCAACAGGACCGGGAAGCCAGTAACTGATGGGGCTGAGAGAGAAGGAAAAGTCAAAGCCAACTCAGCTTTCCGACTCTGGCAGGTGGTGGTTCGCTTGCCGTGTTGGGGGACACTAGAGGAAGAGGAGCCAGTGTTGAGGAATAGAGGGGGCCGCCAAGCAGGCAGTTGGACATGTGGGTCAGGGGTGCTCAGGCCCGGGCTGAAGCCGCAGATTTGGAAGAAATTGGCAAGTGGATGGTGATGAAGGCGAGGGGAGTGTGTGCTTTTCCCCTGGGAGGGAAAACAGATTGAGAAGAGCGGAGCGGCAGAGCTCAGACCTTGAGGCACAGGCAGGCGCTGTGCTGTCTGTTCCCCACTCCTGGGTCCTGGAACAGAATGAGGAATGTGTTTCTCCCGTGTGCCTTTTTACTTAGCAGGATTGACAGAGAGCTGACTTTGTATGAGGCCGTACCTACTTCAGGCCTCAGAATACTTCCTGGTCTTCTTGATCTCTGGAGAAAGGAATGCGGCCCCAACCCCTCTCTCCATGCTTAGCACTTGTTTTCCCCTCACAGGCCCAGGAGGAAGCTCGGCGGAACAGGCTGATGAGAGACATGGCACAGCTGCGACTTCAGGTGGGAAACCAGCGCCCAGGTACTCCTCCTGCTCTTGATCTGGGGATCGCCTAAAGCCCTCTGGCAGACCCTCATCCTTCAGCTCAGCACCTGCCCCCTGCTCACCTGTGGCCCCCCACTTTGCCCAGAGTACCTTCCGGCCTCCCAGGTTCCCTTCCTGAGGCCCATTAGTCGCAGAGCTGTGACGTCCTCTTGCTGCCTCCACTTCTCTTTCCCTTCTCTTCCTCTCTACTTTAACCTTTGATTCTGTTGGCTTTTCTTCCAAGGCCATTGGTTGAAGGAATCCCCTGTCCCTGGGACATTAGGAGGAACCCCTGAAGAGCCCCCTTGAGTACTATCTCCACACCCCCCACCCCTACCCAGGCCACGGGCCCCACACAGCTCCACCCGCTCTGCCTTCTCTCACCAGCTTGAGGTCTCTCAGCTGGAAGGGAGCCTACAGCAGCCCAAGGCCCAGTCAGCGATGTCACCCTACCTCGTCCCTGACACCCAGGCCCTCTGCCAACACCTCCCCGTCATCCGCCAGCTGGCCAGCAGTGGCCGCTTCATTGTCATCATCCCAAGGACAGGTGAGCGTCCTGGGAAGGTGGGAGGACAGATAAAGTGTGATTGAGAGAGCCTTACTTGGGGTCCAGTTTATACACAGTGGCCTTGGTCAAGTCCTACCACTTCTGAACCTCAGTCATTTCATCTGTGAAGTGGGCATGATAATCCCTGGTAAACGCTGGCTTGTGACACGGTTGGGGAAACAGATGAGAATGTGTAAGTGAAAGCACTTGGTAAACTGCCAGGTGCATGGCTGGCAGAAGGTCATGCTTTGAAAAAACTTCAGGGGCCCTGTCAGACCCACGGTCCCCTCCTTTTCCTGCAGTGTGTGCCAGAGGGGCTCAGACACTCCCTGCAGAGCCTCATGTCACAGCAGTCTGAGTCCTTCTGTTTTGTCCTTGCCCACTAGTGATCGACGGCTTGGATTTGCTGAAGAAGGAACACCCAGGGGCTCGGGATGGGATTCGATACCTAGAGGCAGAGTTTAAAAAAGGAAACAGGTGAGTGAGTGCGGGCCTGCCAGACCTGTGCTTCCAGACAAGTGCTTATGTGTTACTTGTTACCAGTGACACACGGTTGCAGTCCCTTTGGGAAGAAACCCAAAAACATAGTAAGTCAAGGTCTTAGGTGCTGAAATAGAGGGTGATTGGAGGAGCCAGGAGCCCTGCAGGGGAGCACTTACCTGCTGTCCATTTGCCTATGGGGCAAACATGAAATCAGCCTCACGGACGAGGGGAGCAAACCCCCCCAGCTCCAGGCTGTGGGTGCCCTTGCTAGAGTTTCTCCTGCTTCAGGGCTGGGACGAGAGATCAGGTTTGCTAGGGTGGGAGCGCTTCCCACGGCGCTGCCTGGGGCTTCCCACCTCCTGCCCAAGCCGTGATGAGCAGACTGCAGCTTGTCGGTGCTCGGCCCCATGCAGGCCTTTCCTGCTGACCTCCGGGCTAGCTGACACCCCTCATGCCCCACCCCACCTCCACGTCTGCCCTCACCTGCCCAGGAAGCTGCACAAAGCCTACTTGTTTGGACCTTGTCTCCAGAAGCCCTCACTTGAAAAGCATCTGCTGCTCTCCCCTCCCAGCTCCTCCCCCTGGGAGGAACCGAGGAATTGATGTTATCAGGAAGAAAAGCCAGCGGGCCAGGAAACTTCAAAATGACTCCCAGCGGACCTGCGATGGGAGAGATGGGCTCCCCCACTGCTGTAGAACTGGGCCCCTGAGCCACAATGGTCTGCTTTGTATCTGGTGCCCTCCCTTTGCCCCCCACCTCCACTCTCCTGTGTCCTTTGCAGGTACATTCGCTGCCAGAAAGAGGTAGGGAAGAGCTTCGAGCGACATAAGCTGAAGAGACAGGATGCAGATGCCTGGTAAAGTTTCAGCTCCCACCCCTAGAACCTCAGATAGGCTGCCTGCTTCACTCCTCTGTGCCACCCTGTGAAAGCAGGATAGGGCCGAGGAACTCTGAAGCAGGTGGCAGGACCCGCCTGGGGCCTCCTCTAAGTCTCACCTTGGAGGAAGAAGCTTCTTCAGCCCCCGAGTCCCTGGGGCCTTGAGATACTCAGGCTTGGTGTCCTCCGTGCGCCCTTGCCCACTCCCTGTAGCACGGCCTCCAGTGTCAGTGTCCAGGATCCGCTGTCTTGGCTGCCTGCCGCCTTTTGTTCCCTGCTGCCCCCTTCCCCGTCCCTAGCTTCCCCGTGCCCTGGCAGTGCTGTGTTCAGGCTGTGCTAATGCTGGGCCTTGGCCTGCCTTCCCTCTCCTCACCAGGACTCTCTATAAGATCCTGGATAGCTGCAAACAGCTAACTCTGGCCCAGGGGGCAGGCGAGGAGGACCCAAGTGGCATGGTGACCATCATCACAGGCCTTCCACTGGACAACCCTAGCGTGCTCTCAGGCCCTATGCAGGTGGGTTATGGGGTGAGATGAGGGGGCTGGGATGGGGAAGAGGTACCAGAGCAGACTCCTCAGATCTTCCAGACAGCTGCCCTTCGCTCATCCAGCCCCTCAGTGACTTGTCCCGTAGTTCAGGAGATTGCACTCTAGCCCATCTGTTCTGCCCCCTTCTACAGGCAGCCCTGCAGGCCGCTGCACACGCCAGTGTGGACATCAAGAATGTTCTGGACTTCTACAAGCAGTGGAAGGAGATTGGTTGAGAATGACCCCTAAGCCCTGCAGTGGGGCTGACTCCAGATCTCTCCTGCCCTCCCTGGCTGCCAGGACCACCTGTAGTCACCCCACTACACGCAGACTCACGCACGCACTCAGGAAGGAAGCCTAGCTGCACAGGAGCTGAGGGAGGGCCCAGGAGCCAACTGGGAGGGTGGGGTCCCCCTGTTGCCAAGATGAAGTCAGGAAAGTGCTTGGAGCAGGAGAGGCCTCTGGGCCTCTCTAGTCAGCCTTTCTGCCTCAACCCTCCTGCTGTCCCTAGAGGCAGGTGGCAGGCATGGGAGTCTTTGTTTCATTGGAGCGATTCCTGGACCTCCAAGGGGAAGGGATGGCAGAAGAGGCCCTTCTTCCTCATCCAAGACACAGGGTGGTTGGGGCTAGGAGTTTGGACCCTCCAGCCCTAGGGGAACAGTGGGTAACAGCCATCTGAGTGGTTGTCTGCAGACCCTCCTCAAAGACCACCTGCTGTCTCATTTCCCCTTGAGCGGGCTGGGCAGCTCTGGAACTTTGGGGACTCAGAGAGGAGTGGCATGGAGCTGGCTGCACTCATAGCAGGGCCTGGGCTTGTACCCCGCCTCATACGGGGGCTGCACACTTAGTTGCCCTGCTTCTGCTTCCTGTCTCCCTCTGTCTAGCTTCCAGGGTGGGGGGGCAGGCCCCACCAATGGCTGCTGGTGGTCGGGCCTCTCTATGCCAGTGAGGGTTCCTGTGCCCACCAGACCCGCAGTCACTGTGCTTTGTGCTCTTGGCTGCTGTGGAGGGGCAGGGTGGGATGCCAGTAAGGGGAGAGGGTGCAGTCTGAGGCCAACACCACCCCTACTGGAGAAAGGAGAGGCCTCCTGAAGCTGCTTAGTCAGGGGTCCTTGTCCTGATGGGCTTCCTACTGTGCCCTTCCCCAAGCCTGAAGGCCTGGTGGGGCGGAGCATGGGGCTAGTATTGGAGTGTGGAGGTGACTGTGTGAGCAGAGATCATGAATAGCTCAGAGCAGTGAACGGAGCAGCCAGAGTGGGGCTGTGGGGAGTGGCTTTAGCCAGGATTGCCTTGGCCCCTCCCCCTAGGGGGTGGAGGGTGGGGAATCTCAGCTCTGCTGACCCTCACCCCCATGCTAGCCTAGCTTCTCAGGCTGTTTTCAGAGGAGAGCAGGTTCCTGCCTCCTTCCTCCAAGATAGCAAGTCTGGGACAACCTGGGGTGGGGAGTAGGGTCACCCCACTCCCAATCTCTGACAGAGATTAAAGCATCACTTAATAAAGACCCCTGGTGCCCACACCTGTCTCCTGGTACCTTTCTGTACGGTTTTATTGGGATGTTGGAGATGCAAAAACTGGCATTTTGGAAAGGTTTCTTTAAGGTGGACCCAATGAAGCAAGATGTTGGCAATTCCAGCAAAAGCTCCAGAGATGGTTTTATGACATTGTCAAGTTGATCCTGTGAACTGAGCTGGTGTCTTCACAAGGGTGATGGCTGAAGCCAATATTTTGAAGGCCACAGTGCTTCCTGGGTCTGGTTGGCTGTCTCCAGCTGGGTCCTCTGATTCAGATAAACTTCCTCAAGGGAGAAGAAGGGGTACGCCTTGAAACAAGCCTTAATCCCTATGTCTCCACAAGGACTGGCACCTCAAGTGTGTCTGGAGGGTAAGCTTGGCAAATCCCTTATGCTTGAAGCAGCATATTTGCTAAAGGCATTTTTTCTGGACACTGCTGAGTACCAGGTGCTAGGAGGTAGAGAAGCACAGTGAGGTATTTTCAGAAGTCCATACCCAGGATTTAGAAATCTGCCCAGCCTGTGGCAGAGCCCGCTGTCAGCTCCTGGTTGAACCTGAATGGTGGTGGGGCCTGTTCTGAAGGGGACTTGCAACACACTAGCTGCATCCTGCCTGGGCTGCAGCCTGTTCTGGCCAGTCTGATCTCAGTGGGTTTGAGTCAGCTGGAGGGGTGGCTGTGTGCAGAAGGCCCAGTGAGCTGCCTGCTAATGGGGTTGGGCCACCCTCCCGTTCCCTGGAGGCTGCACAAGGCTGGGATTGTTCCTAGCTCTGCTTTGTCTCCTGCTCCCGACCCAGGCTGGGCCTGCTGGCCTGCCACTCTCCTCTCCCTCTTCTTGGCCTGGCTGGCAGGAGGACCCCGGGCCTGCTGACCCGCCTGCTTAGGATCGCCAGTTAAGCTTTGGGTAAGGAAGCTCACCTGGGGCTCTGCCACCCATTCTGAGGAATTCAGACCTGCTCCAGCTGCTGTCCCCACCTCCCACCATCTCCAAGAGCATAGCACACACTCTACACAGACCTCTAAATCCTGTGCTAAGTGAAGGGACCCTGAGGGCAACTAGAGCCCAGGCAGCAGCATCTTTCCCACCCCTGCCCCAGGTTACTGGGCAGCACTTGGGATGGGTCAGACCACCCTGATCCATCTCCTTTTGAGGCTCTATCTTACAGCTTGACCAGGGTACAGGGACTAGGGACCAGGGTTGTCTGGTGCCCAGCTCAGGAGCACAGAGCCCCAAAACTGGGGAAAATGGGGACTGACCGATTGGTGGTGTGAGGCCCACTGTACACCAGTGAAGCTGGTAGCAGGAAGAGGGGCAGGGCTAGGCTCTAGGGTTACAGTAAAGGTTGGCCCTGGGAGATGGTGGGGAGTATCCTATTCTCCCTCCTTCTGGGGTGGTTCCACCCACCTAGCTGGACCAGCCCCACCACTTGTGCCAAGGAATGTGCCTGGGAGAAGTGGCCTGAGGCGGGTGAGGGCAGCAGAGCCACCACCACCCGGAGGCAGCACACAGGTCTGGAGTGGAGGGGTATGGGGCTCAGAAGGGCCAGGGACCCTGAACATCCCCAGGGGTACATGTCTCCTCAGAGAAGAACCAGGCATCTTCCTAATTCCTTGACCTGGGCCTCTGGCCTCTTGAGGAATTCTCCCTCGGAGGGCCAGGAGTTTTCCGTGCTCAGCCTGCACACTGTGGGCCAAGGGCTTTCGGTGGTGGCAGGTGGACTTGGGGTCTCTGTGCGCTGACCTCCATGAGTTAGGCTTCTCCTAAGACAGAACTGGGGGGTTGAGGACCTCTACCCAGAGTCTGGGGTTACTAACTGAGGCAGCATTCCCGCTGGGGAGGAAGCCCCTCCACTCTACGTTGGGCTAAAGCTGACCAGCCACCCAATGGGGAAACTGAATGCCTCCAGGCTAGGATCGGGAGCAGTCAGGGAAGCAGGGCCAGCGTCCCCTGGCCTGAGGAAAGCAGCTTGGCGGCCAGCTACCAGCTACCCCAGCACCCACGCACACACAGCCCACCAGGGCGCTCGGTGACCAGGTGTAGCCTGGACCTGGGGAAAAGGAGCTGATGGATGGGAGCAGACACCTGATTTCCCCCACCCCCACTCTGCCTCAAGGTCAATGTGGAGGTGCCCAGACACCATGCTCAGTCTCAAACTACCCCAACTCCTTCGAGTCCATCAGGTCCCCCCAGTGAGGAGCTACACTCTCCAACTTCTACTCCCCAGGGGACTGACTGGGGCTGAGGTTCTTTTTTAGCAGTGAAGAAGTCCCTCCTACAAGCCAACTCCTCTCTCCCATTCCAGTATGAGCCTCTCTGAGGACAGGCTTGTGACCCCACTCCCTAGGCCCAGAATTCTCCTCCAGTCCCCTTCCCCAGAGCGCCCTGTCTTCGCCCCTTTTGCTGACTTCTGTTTCTCTTCTGCTTTCGGGGTATTGGAACTTGTGCTAAGAGGGAGTCAGTTTAGTTTGGCTTTGGGACTATTGCAACCTCCAACCCATTTTCTTCAGTCCCGCTTCCACAGCTCTCTCATGGAGAGAGACGGTCCAGCGTAGTGACTTCCCTCCCACCCACCACTAGGTGTTCTGGGAAGACGGCATTATGTCTGGCTACCGCCGTCCCACCAGCTCGGCCTTGGACTGTGTCCTCAACTCCTTCCAGATGACCAACGAGACTGTCAACATCTGGACTCACTTCCTGCCCACCTGGTGAGGGAAGCTGTCCCCGGCTGCGGCGGGAATCGCGACACCCCACCCCCCACCCCCAGCCGCCTGAGCAAGTGCCACCGCAGGTATTTCCTGTAGCGCCTGCTGGCGCTCGCGGTGGGGGCGGGGGCGGGGGGGGGGCCCCACCCGGGCTTCTGGGCGAAGCCCTACCACTGGCCTCTGCTCGTCTTCCTGCTGCCTGCACAATCTCGTGTTGTGTGCACACCTGCAGTTCCACGTTGTCCCGCGCTACTTCCTGGACTGTGACACGCTCAGCCTCTATAGCCTGGGTGAGCCCCGCGGGAGACGGGGGTGTGGGACAGCAGGTGCTAGGGTGGGGCAGGGGAGCGTGGGACACGCCCCGGAAGGGGGTGTGGTGTTCCAGCCGAAGCACGCCCTTCGGGCCTCAGCGCCTGCCCCGCCCCGCTCAGGCTGCGCCTTCCCCTATGCCGCCTACTCCATGCCGACCTCCTGGCTGCACAGCCACCTGCACCGGCTCTTCGTGCCTGCCGCCACACTCAATTCCTTCCTGTGCACCGGCCTCTCCTGCTTCTCCCGGTGCATTCTTGGACGGTGCTGAAGGGGATGATGGAGGGACAGAACAGGGCACCCACAATCACACTTGACACTTGGGATCTGTGGGAGACCAGCAATCCTGTGCCTGTCTTTCACTCTCTGGAACAACATTAAGAGCAACAGGACCATTTATTGAGACTGACTGTGTGCCAGAGCCTGTGTGCTAGCAGCATACCTGCACCGGCTCCTTTAAGTCTCCCAGCCACCTAAGAGGCCGGTGTCTTTATCCCCATTTTGCTGATGTGGTCATTTAGAGAGGGGTCATGTGTCACTAAGCTAAATGACATTCCATCCTGGTCAGTGGCCCCCTGCCTTCCTCTGACCCCAACCCTAGCACCAGGATGGTGATCAGCTTTTTCTTCCTGCCTCCCAGGTTCCCTGAGCTGGAAAGCCCTGGGCTCAGTAAGATCCTCCGTACAAGCACCTTCACCTACCCCTTCCTGTTTGACAACCTCCCACTCCTCTATCGGGTAAGGGTGTCTGGGACCCCTGCCCAGATCCCTGTTTTCCTGCCCTGGGCCTCACAGTGCCCCTTCCAGTCCTGCCGCCTCGATCCTTCACCTCAGCCCTGCTGCCCTCCCTCCAGGCCCAGCACCCACCCTGGCTGTGCACCCCCCCACCCCCCATTCTCACTAGATCCCAGACAAACCCCTTCTGCTCCCCCTGCTTTACCTTTGCCAGCTGGGACTGTGCTGGGACAGGGGCCACAGCTGTGGGCAGGAGGCGCTGAGCACCAGCCATGGCTACCACCTCTTGTGCGCACTGCTCGCTAGTTTTCTCTTCACCTCTCACCTGCCTGAGCGGCTGGCACCAGGATGCTTTGACTACATTGGTGAGAGCAGGCCCGCCTGGCCCGGAAGGGGAAATGGGGGACAGCTTCCCAGAGCACAGAGTGAACTGAGTAAATGGCATATTATAGCCGGAGGACTGGAGAGTCCTCAGGGTCCAGGCCCACCCCCACTTCTCAGATAGCAGCTAAAGTAGTAGCATGTGTGCCAGGGCATGTGTTTTATGTATATACCAGCTCACTCACACCTTCCAAGAATCAGGTTTTCTTACTCCTGATTTTAGAATAGTAGCAGGCCCAGAGGGCGGAGTGACTTGCCATGGGTCAGAGGGTGAATTGGGGCAGCCCTAGGAATGGGGATGTGCCCTGACCACCCACCCTCCCCACAGGCCACAGCCATCAGCTATTCCATATCTGCATGGTGCTGGGCACCCACTTCCAGCTGGAGGCGGTACTGGCTGATATGGGATCTCACCAAGCCTGGCTGGCCACGCAGGACCCCCACCTGGGCCTGGCAGGTACAGTGGCCATGCTCAGCTTGGCGGTGGCTGGGAACCTGCTCATCACTGCTGCCTTCACAGCCTCCCTGTTTCGGGCCCCCAGTGTTTGTCCCCTGCTGCAGGGTGGCCCACTGGAGGGGGATACGAATGCCAAACAACAGTGAGTGAGGCCTCATCCCTGAGCCTGTCCCTGGAAGGAGGCAAAGGCTAGGCCTTGCTGTTGGGGAGTAGCCCAGACCCAGAGCTGAAAAAGTAAGAGTACATTGGAGTCTGGAACCAGAGGGACTGAGGGGAGATTGCAGAGGATAAAGGCAGAGGAGGGGGAGGAGCTGGTGGGGCTGGCAGAGAGCAGGGGGTCGGTGGGGTTGTTCTTGATGGGGCTTGGGGAAGTACTGAGGGTCTGAGAGTGGAGGTGACTATGTCCAGGCTGGAGAGCCCCCAACCCAGCGGAGGCTGAGATGCGGGGGGCGGGGGGTGGTGGCAGGTGTTGGGGCCCTTTCATCTGGTCCTGTTTCTGGTGCTCCTGGAAGTCTCTGCCCAGTCCAAGGAAGAACTGACATGATGAGCCTGGGCCTACCCCGAATGCTTGTCAGCCAGGCCAGGAGGCTCACTACTGCCCCCATCCCAAACGAGGCAGTGCCTTCTGCTCTCCTTGCCTGTAGTGATGAGTCTGTCCTGGCCAGTCATGTACTCAAGGTGCCCAGGCCTTAGGGGTTTGGGTCTGTTTGGGTGTGTCATGGATGGTGCAGTGGGCTAGGGTGAGGGGAGGGTGCTAGGTCAGAGGGGAACCCTGGTTAGACTTTAGAAAGCCACTTTCAATGTTTCTGAGGTAGGTACTAATAAAAAAATCAGACACTGGAAAGCACTTTTTGGGGACTTGCCACACCCCATCCTCTTAGTAAACCTCTACCCCCCAACTCCATAGATAGACAAAGAGTCAGAACCCACCAATTCCTCTTCTGGAGTTTATTCTGGAGCAGCTGGGCAGATGGTGACCCCACACTTGTAGGGCAGGGAGGTCAGGGTGAGGGGAGGGGAAGGGGTCATGGAGAGGGGACAGAGTGGGAAGTGGGTTGGGGGACCAGCGGGCCAGCAGGGCTGCAAGCTCTAGGCTGTGCCGTAGAAGCGCCAGTAGGCCTCTTGGAAGCCGATGTGGTCAGCCAGCTCGTCACAATCCGGGTTGAGCTCGCACACCTCCCTCTTGGGCTCCAGGGGGTCTCGGTAGGGGGCTGGGGCTCTGAGAACCCAACACAGTGGCATCAGCCTCCACACAAAATGCCCCCTCCCCTCCCACTGCACGCAGGGCTCCGGAGTCCTCACCAGGGGCCTACCCTGTCCTCCCAGCACCTCTTTTCTCTCACCCCAACCCGTGATCCAGGTAGCGCCGGAGTCTCTTCACTACCTCGCTGCCCTCCTGCTTGGACACGAAGGCTGTGGAGCACAGGGGCAGGGGTCAGGTGGCTGTGAGTTTTGGGGGATGAGGCGGGGAGCAGGCTGGCCTTTCTGACAGCCAGGCAGGAGCCAGCAGGGTAGGGGGAATGAGACTGAGGGGACCAGGGTGAGGGAGTGCTGGGCGGCTGAGTGAGGTGGCACACGGCCCCCATCAGGCCTGCCTCCTACCTGCACCTCTGCCAGACTCTGCACCGCTGGGCTTTGCATCTGCAAAGTAAAGAAGCTGGGTTCACCCCTCCTCACCCCTCGGCCCCTATCCTCCCCTCCTGCTCTGGCAGCTTGCTCTTTCCCCTCTCCCTCCACAAGGACAGGATTGGGGGGGAATTGAGCCTACGGGAGGGTGGTTAGACCACCAAAGGGACTGCCAGTGGAGGGGTGAAGGGAAGCAAGGCCTTGGTGCTCCCTTCTTCAACTGGCTGGGGCAAGCGGAGTGAGGGACACTCACCTGCCTGGGCAGCGAGGCAGAGTGCAGCCAGGGCCAGGAGGGCGAGGAGCATGAGGGGCCTCATGTCTCAGAGTCTGCGTTCGGTCTGCTGCTGGGACTCAGCTGGCCTGCTTCCATCAGCCTCCAGCACCACTTATATACTCTCTGGGCTGTGCCCTGGAGGCCAGGGTGGGGACGCCTGGTCATGGTGCGGGTGGGTCACAGGGGAATCTGCCAGAGCTATTTGGGGGTCATCCGCCCAAGATCTATAGGCCAAACCCCAAAGGATGTTGTGGTTGGAGCTGGGCAGCCTAGGCAGGCCCTGGGAGTGAAGGGTGGGGGGTGGTACTGGGACTGCCAACCTCTGGATGTCCCCTACCCCTCCCTAAGGGGGCCACCCACAGTCCCCCAGCCCCTACTCACTCCCTCTTGGAGACCCAACCTCAGTCTCAGTTTAAGCACCAGCTGAACAGACCAGGAGGGATGTGGGGGGACCCAGAGACAAAGGGCCCAGACGTCCTAAATAGATTGGAGCAGAGCTGGGCTACATCTGCAGATTGTGATTTCCACTGTCAGCCATGGGCAGGAGCCAAACCCCAGGGAGGAGTGCCCAGCGATGGCCTCATTCACCCCGAGACACCAGAGGCAGGCCTGGTGTGGGCTGGCATGACTCAAGTCAGGCCCTCTGTGTCGGGTCAGGAGAAATGGTCAGGCAGCACAGGACCAAGAGCCAAAAGCCAACACAGGTAAGGCTGGTTGGGCATGAGATTAAAGACAGCCCTTCGTGGGGGCAGGCTAGGTGGTCGATGTGGTGGGGACACCCTCCCCTGTGCCTTTGAGGAGCAGGAAGATGGTGAGCACCTCTGGGCTCGTGCCCTTTTCCTGCCTTTGCAGCTTCCCCAGTATGGAAAGCCTGGGAGACCTGTCCTCCAAGGGACAGAACATCTAGCCTGAAAAACCCCATCCCACACCTGAGCTCTGCCTCTTAGTCTGGAGAGGAGGGGAGGGTGATCCCACTCCCTGGTGGCTGGGCAGCTTCAGGGCTGTGGCTCCAGGGGCAGAGAAAGGGCCATGGGCTCAATTTAGGGGTTGGGGCAGGGGTGCAAGCAGGGGCCACCTGGTAACTTCCCAAGTGTCCCAGTACTTCCCAGACAGGCCCACCCATACCTCTCTCCACAGAGTTAGGGTGAGACCCTCACCAGGGAAAAGTCTGGCCCACTCATCCTCTCCTCTTCACTTTGTGGTCTGGAGGAAGCACCCACCCCACTGTTGCTGGACCCCTCCTGGTGCTCTGCTGGCCCCAGCCGAGTGAGGTGTGAGACTCCAGAGGACTAAGTGCCCAGCTACATGGAGAGCTGTGTGTGTACACTGACCAGATGCTGACACAGTGGCCTGCCATGGGCCCTCTCTCAGAATTAACCCAAACTGGCGAAGAGAAGAGTAGGCTCTTCTCCCCTGAAAGCTTGTCCTGGTCTCAAGGAACCCAGGGGTCCTGGTTTCCGTGACAACAGCCTTCATTGCCCTTCTGCACCTGGTAGTCAGATACACGCCTGTTGACTCAGCCAAGACTGGTGGCTCTCAGTGGGCTGCAACCGAGGCCTTGAGGAGCCCGAACTCAGGAGCCAGGAGGGGTCTCAGCCCACGAGTGCCCCAGGCAGAGGAAGCATCCTCACAGATTACAGTGTAGTGCAGGAAGTTTATTTACGGATGTGGAGAGAACATGGCAATCAGTGGAGATTGAAAACAGATTCCCCAAGCCAGGTCCCAGGGAGGGCTCAGGAACGGGCAGGGGTGTGTGGGTGGGGTAGAGGTAGGTGTTGGCCAGAACCTAAAGGAGAGAAGGCATGGTGACTGATTCCCAGGTGGGACCTGGCCAAGAATCCTTGTTATAAAGAAAGAGAAGAATCTGAAGGGTGTGTGTGTGTGTGTGTGTGTGTGTGCACGCGTGTGTGTCCTAGAGGGAGTCCCAAGGCACAGTGGCAGTGGGGACTGCTCAGATGTCATCCCCCAGCAAATTCCATCTCTGCTTAGGGGTGGGGCAACATTTCAGCTGTTCTCAGGGGCAGCTTGCCACAGGACAACCTTGACCTTGACCACCTTTTGCTCCTGGGCCTGGCCATCTTCCTCTTACTCAGCCTCCCTCAGCACAGCCACCAGTTCCTTCTGTCCTCTGTGTAGAGCCTGCTATCAGTGGGAGAGAAGAGATATATTTGGAGAGGAAGAAATCCAAACCCTGCCTGCCCCCCAGGCAAGGGTTCCCTCAGAATGGCGGGGGATCAGCAGGGCATGCGCAGAAGTCCCCCACCCCACTTAGCAGGTGCTTATGGCAGGCTGGGTGCCTTGGTGACCTAGGCTGGGCCTCTCCATAGTAGGACCCATTTTCAATAAGAGCCCCAAAGCATCCCCCTCATCCTCTGACCTCTCTTGGTCTGTTTGCTCAGCTGCAGCAGGGGAACAGGGGGCTGAGAGCAGGGCCAAGACACTCACCTGCCAGGCCTGCCACTGGGCCTGGCCCTGCAGCTGCAGCTCCTCCACCTGCCTGCGCCCGGCCAGGACAGCATCTGCCAGCTGCCTATTCTCAGCCTCCTGTTTCTGCACACAGCGCTGCAGGGCGTCCCGCTGCTGTAGGAAGTAGGGAACCAAGGTGCTGCGCAGGTCTTTCTCCGGTATCCCACTAGGGCGCCTGGAGGGCAGCAGGGAGATGGGATGGGGGTGGGGTGGGGCAGAAGGACAGTGTGGGGTAAGGGCTCTACTTACAGCTCCAATCAGTGATATTCCCACCTCTAATCTCAAGTTGGACTGGCTTTCAAGGTCTCTCCTTGGGTCCCTCTCACCTCCTAAGACCCAACTGCATGGCCTGTGCTCCTGATAAAAATGCTAACCTCCTGCCCCTCAGTTTCGGTGCCCAGGAATCTACCTCTCCCCTCTCACTCTGCCAGTAGCCTCGCCTTCCCAGCCGTACTCACACTCTCCTTCTCCTCCCGTCCACATACACTCCCATCTCTAACACTCCAGGGCTAGAGGTGACTTTTCAGCTTTCACATCTGTCCTACTGACCAAGCTGGAGAGGTGTGGGGGTGGCAGTGGCAGGATGAGTCCTCCCAGATGGAGCGGCTGCCTGAGAGTGGGCCCAGACCTGGGGAGGCCCTGGTATGAGCTAACAAGCAAGTATTAGCAAAGACAGGTCTGGGAAGGCAAGATTATAGGTGCTTCTGAATGTCCAGAGAGGAGATGAGTCAGTTCTGACGGGCACTGGGGTGGAAGTCACTGTAGGTTCTTTTAAAATTTCTTTTTCAGTTTAAAAACTTAATTAATTTTTTCTTTTTTAGTATTAAGGTCACAAAGCATTAAAAAAAATTGGAAAGCACAAAAGGTGTCTTCATTCCCTCTGGCCTAGCATCCTATTCAGGCAGGAGAGGGTGGCAGGAGTGCAGGCCACTTGTGGTCTTGTGGCCTCAGCTCTCCTGTCTCAGGGCCTCTTCTCCGTCCTGCACAGGGTACTCCAGGCGGCAGGGCTACCCGCTGAAATGCCAGCTCAAGGGGGAGCAGGTCTTCTGTGTCTTGTTCACTGTTAAATCTCGGGCATCTAAAACAGTACTGGGTGTACAGTTCGTGCTCCCTAAATATTTGTTGAATGAGCAAATGAATAAAAACCGGATGTCTGGGCCAGCCTAATGAACATAAGACTCCAAGCATTCTATTCTGCCACCTCCTACGCCTCTCCCTGCCCTTTCTCCCACGGGCTAGATAAACCCTGAAACCCACCCCGGGAAGGTTTCTCTCGGTCCGCCACAAACCCTGGACAGCATGCGCCTGCCCCAGGACTCTCTTCCCCCAGAGCGGGCTATGCATTTTACTGTTTTGGGTTACTATCTGGTGCCTGCCCTCTCCACCTGTCCCTGTCACAGGGTCCTCTCCATGAGCCCAGAGGCTCATGTGTATGGGCCCATCACAAAAGCTCCTTCAAGATCCTAAAATGCCTCCTGTTCCTCCGTTAGCCCTCCCTCGGCCTTTTCTCACCAGGCAGGCTCCTTGCGGTCTTTGCCTTCTTCCACAATTGTATCCAAAGCGTTCAAGACAGCCTCCAGGTTGCCCTCTGCTTTGATGTCCGAGATTTCCTCCTGAAGAGAGGGGAAAGCTATGATGATACTACGCAAGCCTGTAGTGGAAATACGCTAAATTGCTAACAGTATTTAGTAAGATTTGGGCTAAATTCTATTGTGTCTTTACATAAACATTCAGTTTCTCTACATGTGACTTTTACATGAAGAAAATACCGGACAAAATGGGAAACATTTAAAAAGAGCCTGCAGTGCACTGATAAGTATGGCTCAGTGGGTTAGTTGTCATCCAGCAAAGCGAAAGGTCGCCAGTCAGTTCCCAGTCGGGGTGCATATAAAAGGCAACTAATTGATGTTTCTCTCTCACATCAATGTTTCCCTCCCTCTCTTTCTTCCTCCCTTCCCCTCTCTAAAGATAGATAAAATCTTAAAAAATAATAATAATAAGGAAAAAGAGCTTGAAGCAATCAAAAATAAAATAAAATATTTTTCAAAAGAGCCTGCAGCAAGCCTTCCCTTCTGCCCATCACCCGAGCGCCAGAGGCCTTGCTGTTACCCCCACATCCTTGCTGGTACCACACTTGGGTGCTTAAGAGGCCCATCCTGAAGTCTAATAGCAGGGCAGTTTAATTCTCAAGAGAGATCATGAAGGGAATACTGTTTTTTTTCATAGTCCCTCTAGCACACAGTTCCACTGGATTCAACAATCTGTTAAAGGCCTCCCCTGGGCCCAGCATTGCACCGGGTGCTGAAGACACAGAGGAGTATGACCCAGTTGTGCCCTTGCTGAACTCACAGGTCTGGTGGGCAGAAAACGTATAAATGCAGAATTACAATACAGAACAAGGGGCATTTAAAACACCCACGTTGTTGAAGGGAGGGACAATTGCCACTTCAGCCTGACGCTCACAAAGGACAGTTATAGGGTCTGAAGATAGAAAGGGGGGTGACGGCATGGAGGCAGGACCCAAGCCAACAGTACCTGCTGGGCTTCTTGCCACTCACCCGGACAGATGTCTGCAACTGAGTCATAAACTTGTCATAGATTCGCTGTGTCATCTCAGGCTGCAGCTGGTAAAAGCGCTTGTAACAGTCAGTGAATCTCTGGTAGCTGGTGGGAAGGAGAGAAGGCAAAGGTGGGGAGGTTCAAACACAAGGCTGGTCCATCAGTCATCAACTTTTGCTTGGTCACCCCTGCCCGCCATCACAGGACTCTGGGTCTTATCTTCATCACACTGGTCAGAAGCAGTGCCATCTGCAATGCCAGTCGGTCACTGCCGATGGCTCACCCTCCCTGGTCTTCACCAGTCTCCCCGCCTCCCCACTGCAGAGTCCCAGCTGAGTTCAGGCATTTCCCACGGAAGGGTGAGTCACAATTAGTCCAGCCATATTTTGCGGTTCCTATAACTTCACTGAGCATTAAATCACCAGGAGGGCTTTTTAAAACTCAGGTTGCTGGGCCTCATCCCAATGGTATCTAATAAGCTACCCAGTGATGCCTATTTTGCCGAGCTGGGCACTGTACCGGGAGAACCTTGGTCATTTCAGCCCCCTTTCAAGGCTGGATTAGGATAGGGCATGTGGCCTCTGTGAGAACTTCCCTTGTTCCTAAAGAGCAACACAGGAAGGAACTGATGCTTTTCCACAGGACAGGACTATGTCCAGGTGATGCCAAGTGCTCACAACCACGGGGGTCCGGCCTGAGGGCAGAGTTTACCCTCAGGGTAAAGGAGGCCGAGCGGAAAGAGGAAAGAACTGGGGTCTCTGAAGATACTGCTGAAAACAGCACCTGAAGCCACCCTACCTTGGGGCTTCCTGTTAGTGAAGAAATGGATTTCTCTTATGGTTCAAGTCATTTAAAATAGGCCTCTGTTCCCAGCAGCTGAGAGCACCTCACTGATACATCCCTTGTGTCCAAAGGCACTCAGGACACTCCCAGTGGCTGCTCCTCTGGGACAAGGAAACCAAGTGAATTAGATGGATTCCCCTGGCCGTGTTCTCCCCTCTCTCAGGACTTTGACTGAGTGCCCGCTGGGTGCTGGTTGCCCACCAGGCACTGGGTGGTGTTGCCCCCAGAGCTTCCATCCCCCAGGGGTGTCCAACCCTTTGGTGTCTCTGGGCCACAATGGAAGAGTTGTCTTGGGCTACACATTAAATACACAACACTAATGAGCAAAAAAAAAGGCTTTTGAGTAAATTGACGATTCTGTGTTGGAATGTGTTCACATCCATCCTGGGCTGCATGTGGCCCGCAGGCTGGACACCCTGCGAGAGATGGCAGCAAACAACGAAAACCCACAGGTGAATGTGGTGGTGACCACTTGTGGAGAGTGCCTCTGGGATTACAGGACTAAGTGTGTATCGTGGGGACCATTTTGGGGATCTTCCCTGTGTGGGGAAGGAAGTTGGGGGACACAATGAAGGCCTCTCTGATGAGGCAATGTTCAAGTGACCTATAGAAAGGAGGAGTCCTCGAAGGCACCGAAGCTCACAGCTACGCTTTGGCTTTGCCAGGGTCTGGACGCTGCCCAGCAGTGTGCGGCAGGCCGGCAGACCGCCAAATGGGGCCGAGTACCTGGGGCCCAGTGCACAGCCCCCACTTCCTTCCCCATACAGGGAGTTACTGCTGGGTCTTCCCTTTCCCATGGCTCTCTAGGCTCCCCACCCTACACAAAAATTCCTTCCCCATAGCAATGTTTTCTGAAACAGGTGAAGAGTAAGAGCAGTAATGGGCTGGATGGAGCCAGCTCTCAGCAGCTTGCCAGAGATAATGGTTACATTTTCAGGAAATCTGTGAACCAGTTGTTAAATACAGCCATTATTGACAGTTAAATTTTATAAACTTACAATAAATTATATTAAAAACAAAAGTACTACTAGTCAAAACATACAACTTCCTACTTATTCTAACACACTTTGCTCTGCCCTCAAGGCTGCTGACGCCTGCTCTCGTCTGCAGGAACACGACGCACAGGTGTGCTGCTGTGCGCCTCCTCTCCGCTCTGCACACGGCGACACTGTGCCAGTGTGATCAGGAGTGTTCCCACCTCAGAAACCGACAAACACTGGAAGCCGGGGCTTTATTTTGAGAGCTGGTTGTAAGCGTCCAGTAGCACACCTCTGGGTAAGGGTGACACATCTCTCACCTTCTCAGCAATACACACTCGATGTTAGCACCCATTGCAGGGTGACCTAGTCACAAAAGGACAACTCAAAAACCAGATGATGGTCAGAGTCCCAGACGCTTTGTTGTTTTGCTGCCAGCCCCACCAGCCACGCAGTCTGCGGCCACATGGAGGGTGTGGGGGGGCATGTGACGCCTGGCCAAGCGGGGCTGGAATTGAAACCAGGTCATTGTGGCTGGAAATGGGTTTGGCTGGGACACAGGAGATCCTGCGCCTCCTCCCAGCCTACTCAGCAGGCGGAGGGTCTGAGCTGGACACAGCTCTCCTGGGTCCAGGCAGCGAGTAGTAGAGAGGGCCCAGAGCAGGGTGAGGCGAGTTCTGCGCATCAGTGCTGCTCCTGAACTCATCTAGTGCCCCTTCGGGGTCTGAGAATTCTGTGAAAGTGAAGGGCCCCAGAAACATGCACATTCGTGTAAGATGGGGAATGTCGCTGCAAACACTAAGAGGGAAGGCAGCCAAATTGTAGGCCAATGTCAGTCAGGAAAGTGATCATCGCCTTTTTTTCCAGCTTTATTGACGTCCAGCACTGTGCAAGTTTAAGGTGTACAGCATAATGATCTGACTTACATGTAATGATTACCACAATGAGTTTAGCTAACACCCACCATCTTTTGTAAATACAAAAAAAAAAAGAGAGAGAAAAAAAAAGTTTTTTCCTCATGATGAGAACTCTTAGGATCTACTTTTAATAGCTTTCAAATACACCACACAGCAGTGTTAACCAAAGTCACCATGTCGCATATCACATCCCTTCAACTTACTTATCTTATAACTGGAAGCTTGTACATTTGACCATCTTCATTCTATGTCCCATCCCCCAGCGATTCCTTTTTGAGAGCCAATTCAGACTTGGGAATGGTTTGAATGCCCTTCTGAACTTCCTGAATAAATATAATCAGGGAAGCACAGGAAAAGGGAAGCACTTTAAAAACATTCATGACCATCCACCCCTACCCCAGAACTGCCCATCCATCCTCTCATGTAAACTGCAACAGTCTTGTGGATAGGGATGCTATCTACAATGTCACTGTCATCTCCAGGGTTTCCAGAACAGTGCTGGATACATAACAGCACACAAAACATGCTGTAGACCAGGTGACTGGGACTGAGATGAGGCCGGTCCCCCTCCCGGCCATCGCCCTGACCCTGGACCCCCAGTGTACCAAGGCCTGAGTTACATGGGTAGAGGAATACTCCCCCAAGAGCATCCTTAGAGGACTATCCACCGAGCACCCCTTTGTCCTCTGCTGGAATGGTCTTCCAGACTTGGCCTTCCAGGAGTGCATAAGGGGCCACCCAGCTAGGCACTGGGTAAGTACACTGGCTCTGAGGACAGGCTGCCTGGGTTCAAACCCTACCTCTTCCACTCATCAGTTAAGTGATCTTGGACAACTTCTTTACCTCTATAAGCTTCAGTTCCTCCTTTGTCAAATGGGGTAACAACTGTCTATAACTCATGAAATTACTGTGAGGAATAAATGAGGTCACATATATAAATACAGTTCACAGCACATTGAAATGCTCCATGTTAGCCACAATTACTATTACTAGTCTTAAAAGAACAGTCCTCCATCCTCCTTTGAGGTATGGAACATAGTAACTTAACTTCCTAGAGTTAAGAAGGGTTAAAGCAACCCAGCTGCAGGAAGAACAGATTGGCCCCCAGTAGAGAGAAAAGATTAAATTGTGCTCCATCCCTAAAAATGCTACATTTGTGCTGGCTGGTGTGGCTCAGGGGACTGAGCACCAGCCTACAGACTGAAAGGTTGCCAGCTCCATTCCCAGTCAGGGCACATGCCTGGGTTGCCAGCCTGGTCCCTAGTCAGGGGTGTGTGAGAGGCAGCCATCAGTGTATCTCTCATGCACTGATGTTTTTCTCCCTCTCTTTCTCCCTCCTCCCTCTCTAAAAGTAAGTGAATAAAATAAAAATGTTGCATTTATCATCAATGAAAGTAACTTTGAAAAACTGCATTTACTGAGTTTCAAAACAGAAATGATTACATTAACTGAATTTTTAACCTATTTTTTCTCTTAAATAATTATGCAATATTTGAGATGCTTTCATTGTTTTTAAACTCACTTTGTCAGCATTTCATTTACTGTACTTAAAATCCCACTATAAAGTGAGTTTTCATAGAAGTTTAAATTTAAAAAATACATTTATTGATTGGAGAGAGAGGAAGAGAGAGAAATATCAATGTGAGAAAGAAATAGCGACTGGTTGCCTTCCATATGTGCCTCACCTGGGGATCGAACCCTGCAACTTAGGTATGTGCCCTGACTGGGAATCAAACCTGTAACCTTTCAGTGTGTGGGAGGATGGACACTCCAACCAACTGAGCCACATGGGCTAGGGCTAAGTTTAACTTTTTTTATTTTTAAGATTTTATTTATTTACTTTTTAGACAGAGGGGAAGGGAGGGAGAAAGAGAGGGACAGAAACATCAATGTGTGAAAAATACATCAATCAGTTGCCTCTCACACATCCCCAACTGGGGACCAGGCTGGCAACCCAGGCATGTGCCCTGACTGGGAATTGAACCAGTGACCTTTCAGTCGGCAGGCTGGCGCTCAATCCATTAAGCCACACCAGCAGGGCTAACTTTTGAAAAATTGACTTCAAAATATTTAAGCCCAGAATCAAGCCCTGGTGATGTGTCAGTCTGTCAGTTTATATATGCAAACAGACTGTGCAAGGAATGGAAAGATGAGAAGCACAGACAAGTAAACATGTGCTTCCGCAGTAGTGCTAGGGAGCCCCAGCTTGCCTTCCTCTGCCACAGTAACTTGCTTGTTGCCCAACTGAAGGCCTATTTCACAGACTGTCCACCAGAGGGCAGGCAGGGACTGGCACTTCAGTGAGATCAAGACTAGCTGGAGATGGAGAAGACAATCCCTGTGACAGAAACTGATGCTCTCTGCCCCTCATCCACCACCCAAACCCTGCCCTTTTCATTAAGAAACATTTCTCTGGTCTTTTTCCGGCTCCTCTTCTCATCCTGTGTACACTAGGTAGCCCCAGGACTGAGAAAGGGAAAGGGGGACAAAAACAAACAGAAATGGCCCTTGATGAAAATCAGAGGTCAGTGATTTATGATGAAGAATGTATTAAAAAATGTATTTTAGCCCTGGCTGGTATAGCTCATTGGATTGAGCGCCGGCCTGCTAACGGAAGGGGCACTGGTTTGATTCCCAGTTGGGGCACATGCCTGGATTGAGGGCCAGGTCACCAGTTAGGGGCATATGAGAGGCAATCACACATTGATGTTTCTCTCTTTCTCTCCACCTTCCCCTCTAAAAATAAATAAATAAAATCTTAAAAATGTCTTTTAAAAGTTAGTCTCAATTATGTCTTCAGGTTATTAGGGCTCTTGGGGTAATTTAAGCCTCTTTGGAAACTGCTAGAAACTTACTGAGAATTTGAAATTGGGATATTTTTTCTGAAAAAGAAAGAAGAAAAAAACTGCAGATTTGATAAATATTAGCATGGAGATAAAAATACCATCACGAGCCCTGGCTGGTGTGGCTTAGTGGATTGAGTGCCAGCCTGCGAACCAAAGGGACACTGGTTCGATTCCCAGTCAGGGTACATGCCTGGGTTCAGGCCAGGTCCCCAGTAGGGGTTGCATGAAAGGCAACCACACATTGATGTTTCTCTCCTTATCTTTTTCCATCTCTAATAAATAAATAAAATCTTTAAAAAAAATACCATCACGATAACTATATTCACTTATTCATTTGACAAATACTGAGCACTAACCTAGCCCAGTGGTACAAACTCAAGTACAATCCCTGCCTTCCAAAGGGGTACAGTTTACAAGGAAAGCATCAATCATTGGAAAATGAGGATGAAATACCAGGGGGCTCCTAGCTGGGGCTCAGGAAAGACTCCCTGGAGAAAGAAACGTTGGAAACCTTAGAGAGAAGTAGGAGTCGGCTGGAAGACAGGAGAGGTCCAGGCTGCATAGCTGAAGAGTGGTGTGCATATGCACACCCATGTGTAAAGATGTACAAACAGGAAATGGCTATCGACCACAGACTAGAACCAGGCACTATTCTAAGGACTCTACATAGAGGAACTCATTTAGCTCTCACAATTACAAGGTAGGTTCTGCTATCATCACCCGCATTTTCGGAAGAGAAAGCTGAGGCAGAGAGAAGCTTGCCCAAGGCCACACAGCTGAGAGAGAGATGGTGGAACCGTCTGGCTCTAGGTCAGGTGCCCTAGGCCTCCATGGTACATAGCCTGCAGGTTGGTGAGGCAAGCAGGAAGGGGCAGACACACAGAGGCTGGACTGTGTCACGAGAAAAGGAGCTAGAAGGGTTTTGAGCAGGAATGGAACATCAAATGTGTACTTTAGGGAGCTCCCTCAGGCTGCTGTGTGAAAATGGACTCAAGAGGCACAGCTGAGAAGATGGAAGACTCATGCAAAGCAGACACAGTGGGGGCAGAGATGGGGGATGGACTGGAAACATGAAGGCCAGAATCAGCTTGATGGGGCTGAAGCCGCAGACCACAGTCTGATGAGTCATACCCATACTTCAGAAACAAATCACTGACAGCAGCACACAACAGCAGCAGACTCAAAAAGGGTGAGATATGGTATTTCTGAGGCATTTATTCAGAGTATTTTATATATTAAACCACTCTCTTTCCGGTAAAGAACTGTTTTCTGTGAACACCAATAGTGTTTGCCGCTAGTTTAAAACTCTACCAACCAGTTCATGTACAAATGCAGTAAGTCCTCTTTCCTCTGTTGCTGTCAGATGTAGGCTTTAATCAGCTTATTATACAAGTCACACTCTGCACAGCACATTCCAGGTTGGAATTCTGGACCAGGACAGGCATGGACACAGTCTGGCATCCAAGAACCTAAGAACTGTCAATCGCCTCTGGCTCCCTCAGCCCCATAAACTGACACCACCTGAGGCACAGCTGCTGGGGTGCCGTGGGTACCTGTAGCAGACCCACCTTTCCTCTGAACAGTGCTAACTGGTCTGCAGCCAGGGCCCCGTCAATACCACCTCTGACCAACGGCCTCTTTTGGAGGGTCCTGATCTGTAACAAAACATAGAAAGATAGCTTCACTGCTTGCTTTAGCTAAAAAGAATGGTTGTTTCTCAGAAGGTCCAGGAGGCTGTGAGGGCAGAAAAGAACCCTTCATTTTCAAAGGAAAAGGCAGAGGTCACAAATGGTAAGCTCCATCAGGGCCCCATTTCTAAGTTCTGAAGCCTGAGAGGACAGATGCCGGAATCTTTGCCTCAGCTGGTCCAACAGCACGAAGAAACCCTAGCAGAAGACGGCAAGGCATAGGGTCTGTGGGGTCTGAGAGCTCAGCAAGGCTGTCTGTCAATTTGAGGTGCATCACATAATTTGCCCTCCTAGTCAAGCAAAAATGTACGTGAAAAATATGCTAAGTTCTGGGGAAAGTCATTCTGGGGTTTAAAATATGCCTTTGGATCACTGACATGTGAATAAAGTAGCTTTTACTATGTAGAGACTGCTGTCCTGGGTATAAGTATTTGGTTTTTGAGATTGAGGACTTTTAAGTAACTAGCTATTGGGGTCACTTTCACTGAGAACAGAACTGGCTTGGAGTATGAGACTCATGGGTTCCCTGAGTGCCCAGCTAAAGCCCAAGACCTTGACTTTGTGGAAGCACCATTTTCCACCACAGGTGAGACTGTGCAGTGCTGCTCAGCAAGCTGGGTGTAGGGACAGAGGAGTACAGAGAAAACACTGAACTTGGGGTCTTGCCAGTGGCTGCAAGGATGAGGTAGCCAAAGAGCTAAGAAACAGAAGTGGGGCTGCCTTGCAACTCCAACTGAACCTGTTCAAACAGATATCTTGATTTCTAACCCCAGACCTGTCTCTCCCTAAACTCTCGGCGGGCAGAGTTTCCTCCCCATCTCAGTAGATGGCACCCCCCCACCACCAATCACCATCATGAAGAGTTGGCATCCTCCTGGAGTTCCCTTCTTCCTCATCTTCCCCTCCAAACCATCCTCTCTCCAATCAGCTCACATCCACCCATATCTCTCTGCTGCACCATGTCTCTTACCCTGGGCCTCTGTGGCCCCACCATGGGGTTAGCACCCCAGGCACAAAACTTTTGGCTTGATAAGCTTTTCGAGGACAAACAAAACTTTACACTTAAAAAAATTAAATGGCTTTAAAAATAAAAGCTCCAAATTGAATAATTATCTTAAATGAATATACAAAATATATTCATTTTGAGTATATTCAAATGAATATAAAATGTAATATGTCAACAGTAATTTTAATTAGATAAAAATTATATTTAATATGAGATATGGATGTTTTCTTTCCACAACCTAATTTTAAAATTTATTATTATAACATGATCATTTTTCCATGTGCCAATATTAGTCAAAATGGAATTTTTAGAAATTTTAAATACCTATACAATATTTTATTATGTAAAGTTATTATACTTATGTAATTACCATTCTTCAAATGTTGAACATTTTAGGTGGTTTTCAATCATTTTCTACTATGATACCTTTTGTACAAAAACTTTTTTCAACTTTTTATTCTGAAGTAATTAGAGATTTATATGAAGTTGCAAAGAACTACACTCTCTCCAGAGTTAACATCTTATATTAAGTCCAACATCAAACCAAGAAACCGACATTGGTGTAACCCACAGAGATCATTCGATTTCAACCGTTACATAGATGTGTGTGTGCACACTCCTTTGCAATTTTACCATGCGTGTGGCCATGCATAACCACCACTTCAGTCGAGACACTGGGTGCTTTCTAAATGCATTTGACATGATGTGTGCTGGGGTCTTGCAAAAATCAGAGTCTAGAGCCTAGGAAGACCGTAGACGGTCTGGTCAACAATCTGTTCTCTCCATACGAGAGTACTTTTTAAGAGACCTGTCACTGTATTCAGAGCACTGCAAATAAATAAAGGTTTTTAAACAAGTAGAGAGGGCCATTTATCAAACATTCCAAAACAACAGCTTTCCATTTCTCTTAGAATAATAAATTCCCTTGCTGCTAATAAAAATAATAATCCCTACATATTTAATGCAACGCAGAAAGACTATGGAAAGAAATAAATATAAGCAACTATGATCAGAGATTTTATAATAGAAATGAATGGCTCAATCAAGATTTTAAAAATGAGCCCTGGCCAGGGAGCTCAGTCAGTTGGAGCATTGTTCTCGGTTAGGGCACCTACCTAGGTTGCGGGTTTGATGCTCGGTCCTGCATGTAAGGGAGGCACGTAAGGGAGTTTTTTTAAAACTCTGGCTGGTGTGGCTCAGTGGATTGAGTGCTGGCCTGCAAACGGAAAGGTCACTGGTTTGATTCCCAGTCAGGGCACATGCCTGGGTTGCAGGCCAGGTCCCGAGTGGAGGCATGAAAGAGGCAACCGATTGATGTATCTCTCGCACATTGATGATGTTTCTCTCCCTCTCTTTCTCCTTCCCTTCCCCATCTCTAAAAATAAATAAATAAAGCCTTTTTTAAAAGCCCATTATCTAGCTACACACAGTACGAAATTGATAACATACCTGGGTTCTGTAAAAATAGAGCTTTAAAAATAATTTTTAAAAAAGATTTTATTTATTTTTAGAGAGAGGGAAGAAAAGGAGAAAGAGAGGGAGAGAAACATCAGTGTGTGGTTGCCTCTCCCACACCCCCATCTGGGGATCTGGCCCACAACCCAGGCATATACCCTGACTGGGAATTGAACTGGTGACCCTTTGGTTCACAGGCTGGCACTCAATCCACTGACCTATACCAGCCAGGGCAAAAAATAATTTAAAGCAAAGGAACAGAAACTACATTCTTTTCAAGTACATATGTACCATTCAAAATTCAAAAAAAAAAAAAAAAATTGACATCATACAGACTGTGTTATCTGACCATAAGGCAATAAAATTAGAAATCATAACAAAAGGATAAGTTTTTAAAAATTACATGTCTGGAAAAAAAAGAGCATACTACTAAATAACCACTGAGTTAAAGAGAAAATCATAAGGGAAATTACAAAGTACATAAAATTAAGCGACTATGTTCACATGTAAAAGAATGAAGTTGGACCCTTTTCCTTTTCTTTTTAAAAAAATTTTTGTTGATTTTTTTTTTTTTAGAGAGAGAAGAAGGGAGCGAGAAAGAGAAACATCAATTTGTTGTTCCACCTATTCACGCACTCATTGGTTGATTCCTCTATGTGCCCTGAGCAGGGGACTGAACCTACAACCTTGGCATATCGGGATGATGCTCCAACCAACTGAGCCACCTGGCCAGCGTGGGACCCTGTTTTCATACTGCATACAAAAACTAACTCAAAGTGAATTGAACACCTAAATGTAAGAGCTAAAGCTATAACACTCATATTAGAAAACATAGATTTAAATCTTAGTGACTTTGAATTAGATGAGTTCTTAGATACAACACTAAAAGCACAAGCAACCAAAGAAAAAATTCTTTGCAATTTTTTATCTAAATAATAAAATCTAATTTGGACTTCTCAAAATTAAAACTCTTACAAGTTAACAATAAAGACAAATAAGCTAATTAAAAATGAGGGAAGTATTTGAACAGACATTTCTCCAAAGAAGATAAACAAATGGTCAATGAGCACATGAAACATGCTCAGCATCATTAATCATTAGGAAAATGCAAGTATGAGCCACCATGAGATACCACTTCATACCCAGTAGGATGGCTATGGACTGTAATAAAAAAAAAAAAAAAAAACAGCCAAGCCCTGACCAGTGTGGCTCAGTTGGTTGGGCGTCGTCCCTCAAAGCAAAAAGTTGCTGATTGTATTCCCAGTCAAGGCACACGTCTAGGTTGCAGGTTCGGTCCTGGTTCCCAGTCAGGGAACACATGAGACAATCGATTTTTTTTCCTCTCTCACATCATGTTTCTCTCCCTCTATTTTTCCTTCCTCTCAAAAAAAAAAAAAAAAAAAAAAAAAGACAAGCTCTGAGGAGTGTGGCTCAGCTGGATGGACCATTGTCCCATAGCCAAAGGGCTGCAGGTTTGATTCCCAGGCAGGGCACGTGCCTAGGTTGTGGTTCAATGGCCTTTCAAGTGTGTACAATCCCCAGTCTGGGCACATACAAGAGGCACCAATATATGCTTCTCTCTCACATCAATGTTTCTCTCTCTCCCTTCCTCTCTCACTGAAAGCAATGAAAAAATGTCCTCAGGTGAAGCTAAACAAATTTTTTTAATAAATAAAAATAAAAATAAGAAAGATTAAAAAAATAAAAGACAGACAATAACAAGTGTTGGTGAGGATATGGATAAATCAGAACCATCAAAAACTGCTAGTGGGACTATAAAATGGTATAGCTGCTTTGGAAAACAGTTTGGCTATTCCTCAAAGAATTAAACATAGAATTACTATATGATCCAGCAATTTCACTCATAGGTGGATCCCCAAGAGAACTGAAAGCACTCGTTCACAGATGTTCATAGCAGCATTATTATAAAGACAAAAAAAAAAAAAAAAATGAAAACAACCCCAAATAGCTATCTAATGATGAATGGATAAAAATGTGTTCCCATACAATGGAAAATCAGTTATAGAAAGAGTGAAGTACTGATACATGCTAAAACATGTATGAACCATGAAATAATCGTTATGCCAAGTAGAAGCCAGGCAGATAATGCCACATATTGTATGGTTCCATTTATATGAAATGCTCACAAGAGGCAAATCCATAGAGACAGAAAATAGATTAGGGGTTACTAGCAACTGGGAGATGGAGGTGAGGAAATGTCCAGTGACTGCCGATGAATACAAGGTTTCCTTCTGGGGTGATGAAAATGTTCTGGAATTAGACAGTGGTGATGGTTGTACAACTTTGTGAACATACTAACTGTATACTTTAAAGGGTGAATTTTGTGATATATAAATTATATCTTAATGAAAAAACTGGACACCCTGGCTGGTGTGGCTCAGTGGATTGAGCCTTGGTCTACGAATTGAAAGGTCACTGGTTTGATTCCCAGTCAGGGCACATGCCTGGGTTGCTGGGCAGGTCCCCAGTTGAGGGAGTGCAAGAGGCAACCCGTTGATGTTTCTCTCACACATTGATGTTTTTCTCTCTTTCTCTCTCCCTCCCTTCTCTCCAACAATAAATAAATAAAATCCAAAAGAATTTTTTTAAAAAGATAACATACTATATGATTTCACTTAATAAAGTTAAAAAAAATAGGCAAAACTAATCCATGGAAACAGAAGTCAGGAAAATGGTTGCCCTTTCAGCTTAAGGTAAAGAGGGAATGGAGCACATGAGTACCTCCTAGGGCTCTGACTCTTGATTTGGGTGCTGGTTTCACAGGTGTGCTCATTTCGTAGAATGTTATCAAGCTGGGGCACCTATGATTTGAGTACTTTGAGGGAGGTTAAACTTTAATAAGACTGGAGCAAGACTGCTAGATACAAAATAATCTTACAAAAATCAATAATTTCTCTAAGGCATCTGCAACTAATTTTAACAGAAAATAGAAAATAAGAGCATTCACAATAGTAACAAAAACTATAAAGTATTAGGCAGTACCTAATAGAGAATGCATGAGTTCTCTAAAGACCTTTGGAACTTTATTGTACATTGCAGAGACAGCCAGTTTTCCCAAACTGATCTATAAATTCTTTACAACCCCAACCAAAATTGCAGCTGAATGTTTTGAGGAATGAGAAAAATTCACTTTAAAGCTTACAAGGAAAAATCAAGGTCCCCCGGGCCAATTTCAAAGAGAAGGGGATTTATTTGCACCACACTTAAGGTTTCCTACGAAGGCCTGGTGTTAAGAACCCACACCCACAAGCACAAAGATGGCCAACACTTCGGTGGCGCAGAAGAGAAGCCGAGGGGGACAGTAGGCAGAGGGACTTGCCATATAAGGGGGCTCCATAAAGCAGTGGGAATGAACGAACCATTTAGTTAACGATGACTGGGAAAACAAGAAAAATGGAACTGGCTAAGACCACTTCTTTCACCTTAATCTAGAAAGATGAAAGATTTTAAGTAGAGAGTAAAATGATAAAATAGCTAGCAGAAGAAAACACTGGAGACTATCTTAGTGACCTAGGTGTGAGTATAGCCTCTATAAACAAGACCCTCAAAGCACAAAACTATAAGGGAGGAAATATAATCACATGAAAATTAAGAGTTTAAAAATAGATTAGGCAGTACTTAATTTACCATGACTGCGGGATGCTGAGTTAGTCTGCAGGCTGAGAAAGGAGAGTCATAAAGATCCAAACAGCCTGTGAGGGTGTCCACTGGGATTACTGCATTTCTCTACTTTATTCTCCTGGGGTAAACTGCAAAGTACCATAATCTGTAGTTTTTTTATTTGATTGAAGATTTCTGTTCTTGCCCTGGCTGGTGTGGCTCAGTGAACTGAGCACTGGCCTGCAAACCAAGGGACTGCCAGTTCGATTCCCAGTCAGGGCACATGCCTGGGTGTCGGGCCAGGTTCCCAGTTGAGGGCATGCGAGAGGCAACCACACATTGATGTTTTTCTCCCTTTCTTTCTCTCTCCCTTCCCCCCTCTCTAAAAATGAATAAATAAAATCTTAAAAAAAAGATTTCTGTTTCTTAAAGGACATTATAGACAAAGTTACCACATAACAGACAAAGATAATCCCTTCTTTGGTCTAAAACTGATAGATTGATTTCTACACTATACCAGGAATTGCACCAAATTGAGATAAAAACCTCCAATGTTAAAAAATGGGTCTGAAAAAACAAGCCTGGAGGAAATGAGTAGGCAGTTTGTGGAAGAGGAAGCCAAATAACAAACAGGTATAAGAGGAAATGCTCAAACCTATGAGGAAATCAATAACATGCAAATGCAAACAATAATAAGATACCCCTTTCACAACTTCAGAATAGCCAATACCAGAATGTGGATACCCATCGACAGTGAGGCTATAGGACATAGGAACAGCTTTTCTGGAAAGCAATCTGACAAAACCCTTAGGCCCAGTGATCCCTCGCTATTACAGACTCAGAAATTGCAGCACTACTCCAGGAGGGGATGTACAAGGACATTCACCCTGACGAAATCTGTGGAGGCAGGAGTTGTAGGCAAGGAGGTGTCCATGAGAGACAATGGGTAAGAGCTGGACGCTTACCATGGAATGACAAGCAGCTCTGAACCACATGCCCTTGCCAGACATGGTGAGATCTTTTTAAAAAATGGTGGTGCCACGACAGTGCCCTTTAAACTAGATGTGTGATCACTGCATGTTATATAATTTGTGGTTCCTTTACTTGACATGCCTAGTGCAACATTTTCCTCCAATCAATCACAGCCTGGGATCCAATATATAAATCCAATATTGCATGTCTAGTGCATAACTATTTTAAAGGATCTTATTTTGTGTACTCATGTGCCAGAATAGTGTACACTGACATATAATGTAAAAAGTCTATATGTTAACAACGCAGCCAACTGTGCAAGTGTCATACCAACTAAAACACCAAATGAACCTTGAACAGTGAAAAAAAGGTGTTGAGTGAAAAAAGATATGTAGTACAATTATCATTTATATAAACTTAAAATACACACAAAACAACATGCTTTACAAGAAAACAGACATATTAAAATGTCACTTCCTTGCATTTGCACTAACCCAGACTCCTCTCCTATTCCTAAAATGTTTCCTCCTATAGAAAAAAAATTTTTAAAGACTTTACTTACTTTTTAGAGAGAAGAGAAAGGAGGGAAAAAGAGAGGGAGAGAAATATCAACGTGTAAGACAAACACCTATCCACTGCCTCTTGCACACCCCAAACCGGGGACCCAGCCCACAACCCAGGCATGTGCCCTGACTGGGAATCAAACCAGCAACCCTTTGGTTCACAGGCCAACATTTGATCCGCTGAGTCACACCAGTCAGGGCTATTTTTCTTTATGGCACTAGAATGTCTACTCCATAAGAACAGTACCTTCCTGTCTTGATCATTGTTATATCTCCAGCTCCTAGAACAGAGCCTGGGACATCACAGATGGTTGATAAATATCTGTACCTGAATAAATGAATAAATAGTGGACATAGAGCCAATAGCAGGGCCTATGGGGAGGGGAAAGGAGGGCCAGAATGAGTATGGGAAAATCAACCAAACACAGAAAGGACATATAATAGTGTGTCATGAATGATCCATAAAAATAATTACAATTATTTTATCAGATTCATTACTATGGAAATTAGACCCTGCATGGTAAGGCTGTCACCTGGCTGTCTAGCTTCTTCTGATTTCACTCTATGTTGTAGCCAACCAGGCCTCCCTCTGGTTGGGGATTCCAGTTCCTAGAATGCCCTCATCGTCTCTGCACCTTTGCACAAGCTGTACCCTTTGCCTATATGCTTTTTCTCTAGTTCTTTCTCTCATTCTTCAAATTTCAGCTTAATATCACTTTCTCTGAGTGGGCTCCCCTAATCATCCTAGCTAGTGTTTTCCTTTCCTCCAAATTCCTCTTATCACATCACCTGTTCTTTCCCTTACCAAGCTCTGTGATTATTTTGTTTACTGAACGTCTCTATACATTGAATATAAGGTCCAGGATGGGGGCTCCATCTGCTTGGTCTAAATCTCCAGCACCTGACACAGTGCCTGGCAGAGCAGGTACTCAAATAATTGCTGTGTGAATCAATGAGAAGAGATAAAGAATAACATCTCTGCCGGAAAGGAGGGAAGGAGGAAGACTGGGAGAAAATGGGAGTCCTGATGCAGTCAAAGAACAGGTGTGGGGACAGACAGGGCTGGAGGGAGAACAGGCTGCAGTCAAAGCCCTTGAAGTTCTGATAACAGTGTTTCAGCATTAACATTTTGGGTGGTGGGATCATGGGCAAAACGCTTCCTTTAGAATTCCAATATTGTTACAATACTGTCCACATAAAATAAAAATCAGGACAGAAGTGTTTCTATGGTAATGCGCTAAGTCCTCACAACAACCCAGTGAACGCATTATTATTCCCAAAATAACTAAAATCTAATGCTTTCCATGTGGCAGGCACTGTCTAAGCGCCTTTCATCTATCTACTATTGTGGCCCATTCACCCACCAGGGGCGAGGCACAGAGAGTTAAGACTTGCTCACATCACGCTGGGCCATGATTCCAGCCCTGATCTAATTCCAAAGCCTCTATCTTTCCTCTCAACCACCTGAAGTTCAGGTCCAAACTCGACTGGCTGGGGGACACGGTAACTAGTCGTTGGTTTACTCCGTAACCTGCGAAAGCACACATTGCGTGACTCTCTAGACTCAGGAATGCGAAGTGGTCGATTAGACTGCCAGTCAACACCCCCTCAGACCCACGTGACGACTTTTTTTTTTTTTTTAAACCGTTTTACCACCACAGTCTCGCGGGATTTACACTAACGGACCAAACTCGGTCCTCTGCTTTTGCGGGGTGTGTTCTCGTCCCCGCTTCCTCCATCTTACCTCCCGACAGCGACTAGCTTCTGGAGAAAAGTATCCACTGTAGTGTCGAGGAGCTTCAGTCTGGAAATGGTAGTGCCGTGGGGCGCGGATTCGGCAGACGACCCCTCAGGCCCTTTTTCCTCACAGCTACTGTCTACACTGGCACTGTTTGCTTCGGCCATGTTGAAGTCGAGCCGCCAAATCTAACTGGCCCGGCTGCCCCACCCACCGAGGCCTCGGATTGGCCGCCCTCGGCACGGGTGCTTCCGATTGGAAGCCGCGGAATGTCTGTCACCGAGCTGGGAGGCTGACGGTTGACCGCCGATACATGCGGTGCGTGCCGTAGTGCCCTTCAGTACTTCATCCGCAAGCCGGCAAAATAAGCGCCAGCCAAAGCTCAGGGGCTTAATACAAACTTTTAATTACACTTCACAGACTTGGTACAGTGCAACAGTGAATGAATGCTTGCAGTTAATATTCACAAGAGTCCACTTTATCTAACGTTACCGCATCTGTATTTTCGTTCCTCTGTCCCTCAATACTCTTCATCAGGTTTCCTGTCTTGCTCGGTCTCCCGAGTTTCTTCCAGTTTTGGCTATGGACCAGTACATTAAAACTGCTGTCTATGGCCCTGGGAAAACGGAAGCCCACTGTCCCATGCCCACCAAGTCATGTTTTAATGGAACCCAATTAGATGGGAAAGTAGGGGCCAAGGGTTCTTTCATTGTAAAAAACAATAATAATAAGCCCATCACCCTTTGAAACTCGAGGAAGGCGGGGGGAGAGAATGAATGAATGAATGGCTGAAAGGCTATGAAATACTGTACAAGAAAACAGAAGGAAAAGAGTTTGGAAAGGAGAAACATCCTAAGGCATGAGAGGCAGGAGACTAGTCCTGACCGTGATACTTTACCCACTTTGCCATAGTGGAGACAAGTTTCTAGGGAGCAGGAGTGGAGCTGGAAAACAATCTCCAAAGGTGTCACTAGAATGAGTTTAAAGAGGGAAGGCTAACGTCTATTATGTTGGGGGTTCTAAGGTAAAGGGGAGGCTAAGGGGCAGGAAAATTCAGAATGATCTGTGGGCCCAACCCTTTGGATGACCATTTGTAGACAGAAATTGAACTCTTGACAAAGTGCAAGAAAAGGCAAATAAAAATAAAATTAAAGGGAAGATAACCCTCAAAGATAAAGACCAGGATGGACAGTGGTGGTGGTGAAGGTAGAAAGATGTGTTTTTCAAATTCTGATCTGAATCTGGTCAGGGTGACAGAATGTGGGGCAGCCACAAGAAATAGAAAGGCTTCAGAAGGTAGCTAGCACCTTTCAAATTGGCACCATGGCCCTTCCCAGGGGGTGGGACCAATAAGAAGGTTTGAAGAATCATCCTGGCCAAATATCTCAAGTAGAAGTGCAGGGTTTGATACAATTTCTTCTCATCCCGTTTCCTGCATCTCTCTTCACCTGCAACACAGGCTTGGTAGACAAGGCGGGGAAGCAGCATTCATCATCTAGCTGCTGAGAGCTTCAACAAATAATCTCGGCAGTATCAGGCTGGTATGCAGTGGTCCTGGTATTGGGTGATTTCCTGACTGGCTCTTTACTCTCTTCCAAGCATCCCTCTAAAGGGTACCATGACTGGCATGAGTTCACATTGGGGAGAAGAAAACACAAACAGTTCCATGTATCAGAGATTCCCATTATGAGACAACAACTGTTTCCATGAGTCCATGTGATTGGGGCATGTACTCGTTACGTTGTAATTGCTTGGGGCTGAGAACCTACACTGCCCTCTCCTAGGCCTGGCCCAGCTGGTCTGGGGAGATGGGCTGGGGCACACATGCCCTCTCGTTGTTTTCCGAACCACTTACCCTCTCAACCTGACTCTTCAGGGTAGTGCTCCAAGTTCTGTGTGCCCCAGACAGCCTGGTCTACTTAGAATTATGCCTACCACGAATCATTTGGGTCAGGGGAAGCCAACAGCTTATATGTCCTGGGGCTACAGAGACTGAAGGGACATGGAACTGAGATTGAGGGAAAAGCTACATTACATTTTTCTACCTGTCTATGGGAGGGGTAAGCACTGACTGTAGGACTGTATTGGTGCTTTAGCAGGACAAAGACAGTACCTGGTTCACAGATGTTAAAAAAATATAAACACACAAAATAAAGTATTAACATTTTTCCCCAACCTAGTAACTCCAAAGAGAGGATGAGTACTCTGAGGTTTTTTGCTGTTTCTCCTCCCTGTGCAAAAGTGCCTGGCACCTTGCCCCCAGTGGCAGGAAAAAGCATAGTAGTCTGGTGGACAAATCAGTCCCACAATAAAAATAAGCAAGCCTAAGAGATGAAGCAGGAAAGGGTTGGTGGCAGCTGCTTGGAATCTGGGTTGAAGGCCCAAGTAGAAGAACCAGTGGTAGTAAGCAAGCTCTACGCACAACTCTTACCAGGATCTCAGGGACAGAGATGGAAGGGGAAGCCAGAAGAAGGGTTAGCAGGGGAGGGGTGGAGTGGGACTAGCAGGGAGGGTGGGTTTCCTTAGGGCAGGACTGAGTACAAGGACTGAGCGAGGGAGCCCAGTTTGGCAAGAAAACTAAAAAATAATTGGCGCAGGAGATGCAGGTGTGGAGCCTCTTCGGCGAGAGCAGTTCAGTCTCTGCTCCTGTGCCAGACAGGGCGCCTGGCCCAGGGCAGGGCTGGGTATGTCAGGGGCACTTGGAGAGGGTGCTATCCTCCCTACTCTGCCCCGGCCCAGAGTAGTGTGGGAAACAGCAGGCTTCTCTCCCACCACTGGTTACCAGTGTCTCGAGTCCACCAGCTCAGGTCGGAGGCTGAGTTTCTTGAGGCTCTCATAGCCCACCACAATGACAATGGTAGAGGGCGTGGCCGAGATGATTCTAGCTGAGAGGCCCTTCATGAGGCCCCAAGGCCCCTCTTCTGCCATCAGCTGTCTGAAGGTCAGGATGATGGAGTTCTTGCCCTCAACCTAGAAAAGTCAACACAGTGGAGGGTCATGGTCTGCAGTCAAACTCCTCTGCTCATTCCCCCTCTGCCTTAGGGTGAATTTGAATTCTGGGTCTGAATTCTGCTCCCCAGTTTACTAACACATAACCTCAGGTAATTTACTTAACTCTGCACCTCAGTTTCCTTAAATATAAAACAGTGATAATTGTTCCTATGCCATGTGGTTGTTCTGAGCAGTATATAAAAGAATACTAGTAAATGTTGAGAACAGGGCCTGGCAGACAGTAAGTGTTCAATAAACATTAGCCACCACTTAATATCATGAGATGAGCTACACAGCCACGAGTCTTTGCACTGGGTGCTTCTCTCTGGTCTCAGGGAGGCTGGATTAAATCACCTCTAAGGTCCTCTGCAACTCTGCCAGTCTGCGATTTTGACTCTGACTGCCTCAATCCCTCTGAACCCCCTGACTAGAGTCCTCCCCTCTGACTCGGGTGTCTCCCAGGCACCTATCTTCCCTATCACATTGGAAGCCTGGCGAAGGCAGAATCTCTTTTCTTTCTCCACAGTCCTGTCCCCTTCCCCCGGCCCCATACCCTGCCACCAAACCACACCTTTAGAGGCTGCCCACTCAGATCCTCAGTCAAGGCAGGACAGATACACTCCTTGTTATACACCCCCCTGTACTGTGTGACCTTCACAAGGTGATCTCATCCATGGCTAAGAACCTTTCCCTACTCATCATGCCTCTGCCACACTCCTCTCACGAGTCCTCTATCTGACCACCTCTGCTCCCCTAACCCTCACACTTATCCATGGCCATGTCAAGGGCTTTATAGCTATACCTCTGGTCCTCATATGCTCTTCATCTCCTCCTGCCTGGGAGCACCTCACAGTAGGGACCTGTTCTTTCCCTGGATCTCCCTGTGGAACACCTAGGATAAGGCTCAGGAGAGAATAAAGATGGAACCTATGTACTTATTATTTGCAAACCAATCAGATGCCAATTTACCAATTTTCAAATGTATGTGGTAGGGAGAGGATATTCTTAAGACAAAAGTACCTAGATTTTCCCAGACAGGAGAAAGTTAAAGGAAATCATCACTACCAAACCAATTTTACAAGAAATGATAAAGGGACTTTTTTTAAAAGAAGAAGGAAAAATAAGATAAAAAAGTATGTAAATAAAATGGCACTAACTACATACCTAATTACTTTAAAGGTAAATGGATTAAATGCTCCAATCAAAAGACACTGGGTCCCTGGCTGGTGTAGCTCAGTGGATTGAGCGCGGGCCTGCAAACCAAAGGATCGCGGTTTGATTCCCAGTCAGGGCACATGCCTGGGTTGCGGGACAGTTCCCAGCAGGGGACGCACGAGAGGCAACCATACATTGATATTTGTCTCCCTCTCTCCTTCCCTTCCCCTCTAAAGATAAATAAATAAAATCTTAAAAAAATAAATAAATAAAATATATTTCCTAAAAAAAAAAAAAAAAAGACACTGGGTGGCTAAATAGATAAGAAAACAAGACCCACACATATGCTGCCTATAAGAGACCCATTTCAAATCAAAAGACACACAGACTGAAAGTGAAGGGATGGAAAAAGATATTTTGTGCAAACAGAAATGGGAAAAAAAGCTGAGGTAGCAATACTTACATCAGATAAAGTAGACTTTAAAACAAAGCTATAACAAGAGACAAAAAAGGACCCAGCAATTCCATTTCTGGGTATTTATTGGAAGGAACCCAAAACGCTAGTTTGAAAAGACATATGTATCCCTACATTCATTACAGCATTATTTACTATAACCAAAATATGGAAGCAATCTAAGATACAGAATCTAATATTCCATATACAATGGAGTATTACTCAGCCATAAAAAAGGATGGCCAGGAGGCTGAGTTGGTTGGAGCGTTGTCCCATACACCAAAGGATTGCAGGTTCAATCCCTGGTCAGGGCATGTATGGGAGGCAACTGGTCAATTTCTCTCAAATTAATAACTATATTGAAGATTAAAATACAAAAAAAGAGAATGAACTTGGCTATTTGCAACAATATGGATGAACCTAGAGGTAATTAAGCTAAATGAAATAAGTTACACAGAGAAAGACAAATACCATATGATTTCACTTATATGTGCAATATAAAAAATAAACAAACAAAACAAAAACAGACTCAGTGATACAGAGAACATTTTGATGGTTAACAGATGAGAGGAGGTTAGATGGGGTTGGTTGAAAAAGGGGAAGGAGGCTGGTATGTCTCTCCATACCACGCCCCTCTCCTTTCTTCGAGAGTGAATAAAATCTTTACTCTCTGAAAAAAGGGGGAAGGAATTAAGATATGCCAATTGCTGATTAGAAAAACAGTGCCAGGGATGTAAGGTACAGCATAGGGAATACAGTAATAACCACGAATGGTATCAGATGGATACTAGATTTATCAGGGTGATCACTTCATAATTTATATAAATGACTAATCATTATGTTGTACACCTGAAACTAACATAATATTGCATGTCAACTATAACTGAAAAATAAAAAAATATATTTAAAAACAATACCTAGATTGACCCTGGCTGGGTAGCCCAGGTGATTAGAGCAGGGGTCCCCAGCCTCCCTCCTCCTGGTACGTGGACGCCACTCGCATTACCACCTTGAGCTCAGCCTCCTGTCTCCCCTTACTCCACCCCGGTCTGTGGAAAAACTGTCTTCCACAAAAACGGCTGCTGGTGCCAAAAAGATTGGGACTGCTGGGTTAGTGTCATCCTGATAAGCCAAGGTTGCGGACCTGATCCCTAGTCAGGGCACATACAAGAATCAACCAATGAGCCCTGACTGGCATGGCTCAGTTACCATTGTCCCGCAGAGTGAAGGGTTGATGGTTTGATTCCCAGTCAAGGCACATGCCTGGGCTGTGGTTTCAGTCCCCAGTTGGGGGTACATGAGAGGCAACCTACAGATGTTTCTCTTGCACATCAATGTTTCTCTCCTCTTTCTCCCAACCTGCCCCCCCTCTAAAAATAAATAAATAAAATCTTAAAAAGAAAAAAATAACCAATAACTGCATAAACAAGTAGAACACCAAATCAATTTTTAGAGAGAGGAATTCTCTCTCTAAAAATCAATAAATAAAATTTTAAAAATTTTGGAGGGATCGACTGAAAAAAGGAAAAAAAAAGAACTCATGGACAGGGACAACAGTGTGGTAATCGCTGGTAGGTGGAGGTGGAAGAGGGTATAGGGGGATAAATGGAGGTGAAAAATTGTTAAACACACCTGCTGACCCATGTGGGAGGAGGCTGGTCTTACCTGCACTCGGGTTCGGATGACATCCATGGGGTTGGTGAGGATGGAAGCGGTAGCTGCAGCCAGCGGCCCTGAGATGGCTTGAAAGACAATGTGGGGGCACTCCTTAGGACAGAGGTGTGAGAGCTGCTCTGGAATGGAGGGCAAGACAATGCCTTAAGACATGAGGCGCCACCCCGTCTGCCCTCACACTCACTGCTCCTGCCGGTTGGCCCAAACCCTCCACCCTTAACCACCTTAGACCAATCCCTGCCCCATCCCTATAATTCCCATCTTTTTTTCCTCTTTGCGTCTTTCTGAACCAACGAAACACTATACATCTCTGGCTCTTTCCAGAAGTCATCTTGGTTATATCCTCTGGAGAAGGAAATTTCAAAACCTCTTTTCTTGCTTATTCCTTTCATCTGATGAAGTGAAATCTTTCCTGATATAAGAATATTATGCCTGGGCTCTGCTCCACCCGACTCATTGGCTAGAAAAGCACACACTACATGTTCTCTATGCTATGCACTGGATAACTGGTAGGACACATTGAAAACTGGTAATGCTGCCTGTGGTGGGTCAGGGGCCTTTTCACAGTATACCCCATCTTCCCTTTTGAATTTTGAACCATGTAAATGCTTTTACATATAACAACAATTACAGTTAAAAAAAGAAAGTCATATCCTACAGTGAGAACTTTTCTCCAGCCTATATCAAGAAAGAAAAATTCATTTTTCAAAATGCTAATGAAGAAGATTGAATAATACCCAGATTCACCCATTTCCAGTACCACTGGGAAGTTCATCTACAACTGAATTGTTTGCTTTACCTTCTCTGGAGGTGAAAGACAAGATTCATGCATTTTCTCAACAAAGACATATCAAGTGGCTACTGTGAGCCAGTCACCTTGGGTTCTGAGGATATAACAGTGAATAAAAGCGCCTCAAAATCCCTGCCCCTATGAAATTTACACTTTGGTAGGATGAAACAGACAACAAACAAATAAAAAACAAAACACAGAGCTTTATCAGAAGGTGATAGCTAGCTTTCGATAAAAATAAAACAGGAATGATGGGCCTTCGAATCAAAGGGTTGCCGGTTCGATTCCCAGTTAGGGCACATGCCTGGGTTGCCAGCCGTGTCCCTGGTTTGGGGCGTGCAAGAGGCAACCACACATTGATGTTTCTCTCCCTTTCTCCCTCCCTATCCCTCTCTCTAAAAATAAATAATTTAAAAAATCTAAAAAGATAATAATAATAAAGCAGGAAAGGAAGACAGGAAATGCCAAGGATAGGGGATGAAGGGGTTGTCATTCTAAACAAGGCAGTCATGGAAGCCCTCTTCAAGAAGGTGAGGTTTGAGCAAAGTCCTAAAGGAGCGTGCAAGCCATAAGGCCCTGTGGGAAGAACTTTCCAAGCAGAAGTATCATCCTATGTAAAGGCAGGAGCCTACCTGAAGTCTTCGAAGGGCAGCAAGGCCAGTGTGCCTGGAGCAGAATGAGGGAAGTAACAGTAGATGAAGTCCAAGTGGTAAGTCATTTAGGACCTTGAAGCCATTGCAAGGCTTTAGCTTTTACTCTAAGTGAGGCTGGATGTAAAACAGATTCATCATCTCAAAGATCCACTCTTAGTTTTCTCTCTATAATTCCATCATCCTAATACCTTTCAGAGTTTTTTCTGAGGCTCCAAGTGTGGGTAATTTGTAGCAGGGAAACTAAGTATTAGGGGGCAAGTACGATGGTGGACGCTGGCAGGGCAGACGTGAGAGCCTCGAAGTCATGACAGCAGGGAGAACTCCTTAAGCCCTCCCAGAACTGCCTGTCCCTGATTTCTAATTGCTTTCTTCCCCAGGGTCAGCACACAAACAGAAACAGAGTAAACCGGCGGCTCCACCTCATGGGTGTCCTGTTTCTCTTGAGAAGAAAGTGTTTCATAACCATTAGAAGGGAGCCTCTGGACTGGCACTGCCAGCCTCCGTGGGCCTGTCTGCACTGGCCCCAAGCCTGTGAGCTGCAGTGGGACCCAGATTCCTATTCTAGTCGTGCATACATGCCATTGTCCTGGGGCTTAGGGAGAGGGTGGAAAGTTAAAGGCAAAGGGGTTGGGGAAAGAGCCCCATGTGTTTCCTTCTCCATTATTCATTCAGCAAGTGTTTACTGGACACCTATTATCTAACTTGGTTTAAGTCCCTCTTGGCTAAATGACTTTGGACAAGTAATATGCATAAATATTTATTTAATGCTTACTAGATGTCTGGCATTGAAATAAGCAGTAGACATAAAACAGAGAAATGAACAGAGAAATGCCTTCATGGGATTCACACTCTAATTAAAGAGCTGAGAGTTGGAAATAAAATTACTGCAAATTATAACAAGTGCTCTTCTGGAAACAAGGTGCTGAAAAAGAAAAGAGAAAGAGTCCTCTTTCCAACTGGGCAGCTAAAGAAGTTCACTTTGCAAAGGTGGCGCGGAAGCTAAGGCCTGAAGCATGAGAAGGACCAGCCACACAAAGAACAGGGGAAAGGGTATTCCAGGCAGAAAGAACATTATCTGCAAGAGCTTTGAGGTAACAACAGAGCTTGGTGTGTTTCAGGAACTGAGAGGAAGGCAGTGAGGATGGACCAGAGCGAGGAAGGAGAGAAACCCAAGATGGGGCTGGAGAAGCAGACAGGAGCCAGACCATGTAGACCTGTGTTGACAAGGGGAAGCACTAGATTTTATTCTAAATGCCCATAAATCAGCATTGGTAGATTTTAAGCAAAAGGGAGTGACGAGACACAATCTACCCATTCAACAAATATTTACTGAGCACTTCAATTCCCCGGGCCCTGAGACACACAGTGCTCACAGAGCCTGGCATGTAATGGGTATTCAACAAATGTTAGTTTCCTCCCCCTTTCAAGAAAATTTCCAGTCAATTGTTATCTAAAATAGCTGGGAAAATATGCATTAAAAAATAAAAGAACATTTCCACATTGTAGAAGAGATAAGGCACACACAAATAACATCAAGGCAAATGTAATAACTGCCTTAAGCAAGATACAAGCAATATTATGGAGGTTGAAAGGAAGGAAAGATCACTTCCGGGTTAAGGGCTACTGTGGAGAGGATGGGAAAGACAATAAGAAGCAATTAAGTCAAGATTTCGCCTGGGGAAGCGTCCCTGGAAGGCATCTGGGCAGAGGAATGATATGCGCAAAGGTAGGAGGAATGATGCCTGGCTGAAGAACTGTACCTTGGCTGGCCTGGCTGCAGCAGGGCCTGGACAAAGGGGAGCAGCAGGAGGTTCCACTGTAAAGGGAGGTTGAAGCCAAGCTGACAAGTTTGGATTTTTATTCAGCAAGCAGTGGATCCATTGAATATCATGACAGGGTTTAAAAAGTTAATTGGGTCTCCTTCACTTCGCCCTCCAGTTGCGGCAGCCACAGCCCAACCCTGAGCCTGCCTGCCGAAGGGCAGGCAGCAAAGGCCCCCCTCTGGAGACCACTAGATTACCTTTTCCCGCAGCCTCGCCATGGCAACCTACCAACCGACCTCCGCCGGACAATGTGTATCCCTCTATCATATGCTGACCTTGGCAAAGCTGCCAGAGATATTTTCAACAAAGGATTTGGTTTTAGGTTGGTGAAACTGGATGTGAAAACAAAGTCATGTGGTGGCGTGGAATTCTCAACATCTGGTTCATCTAATACAGACATTGGTAAAGTTACTGGAACCTTGGAGACCAAATATAAATGGTGTGAGTATGGTCTGACTTTCACAGAGAAATGGAACACTGATAACACTCTGGGAATGGAAGTTGCGATTGAAGACCAGATTTGTCAGGGTTTGAAACTAACATTTGATACCACTTTTTCACCAAACACTGGAAAGAAAAGTGGTAAAATCAAGTCTTCTTACAAGAGGGAATGTATAAACCTTGGTTGCGATGTTGACTTTGATTTTGCTGGCCCTGCAATCCATGGTTCAGCTGTCTTTGGTTACGAGGGCTGGCTTGCTGGATACCAGATGACCTTTGACGGTGCCCAGTCAAAGCTGACAAGGAATAACTTCGCAGTGGGCTACAGGACTGGGGACTTCCAGCTACACACTAATGTCAATGATGGGACAGAATTTGGAGGCTCAATTTATCAGAAAGTATGTGAAGATCTTGGCACTTCTTGGTCACTTCTTGACAGATCTTGATGTCAAGATCTGTAAACCTTGCTTGGACATCAGGTACCAACTGCACTCGCTTTGGCATTGCCGCCCTCTAGTTTAACTGGAGTGGGCTACACGCAGACTCTGAGGCCTGGTGTGAAGATCACACTGTCTGCGCTGGTAGATGGGAAGAGCATTGATGCCGGAGGCCACAAACTTGGGCTTGCCCTGGAGTTGGAGGCTTAATCCAGCGGAAAGAAACCTCTGGGAATGGATATCAGAAGATTTGGCCTTAATATATTTCTAGTGTGACCAGCAGGCTTTTTTTTCCCTCCAAAAAGGTGATCAAAACAAAGGATGAGCTAAACAAGAGCTGTGTTTTAAATATTTACAGTTACTTGTTAGCTGGTTTCTAGTTGAATTGGTTGTCTGTCTAGTTACCAGTGCTGCCGTTGTGCAGCCTCCTCTACGTTACTTAAATGTATTTAACTGGTCAATGAGCTACCCACCAATAATGAAACAAACCTTTATGAAAACTGAAAAAAAAAGTTAATTGATTTAAGAGATGAGTGAGGGACAGTAAGGCAGACTTAGAGAGAACAGGTTGATGCTGCAGTCCAGAAGGGTGTTATCAGTGGCATGATTTCCAGCAAAGACAGCAGGAACAGAGAGGAAGCTGGGAAAGATATTCTGGGTCACAAGGACTACATGTGGTAATAAGGAAAAGGGAGTGGCCAAGCACAACCCCCCAGGCTTCAGTCTCAGTGATTTGGAGAATAACATGGCTACTGATGGATAAAAATAAGTCAGAAGGGAATGAAGAATAGCTCATTGAACAAAATTTCACATGAAAATACATGCATCCAGGTCAAGAGATCAGTCAGATGTTTGTTGGGAGTTCTGTACAGGTTAGTCTGAGAATGGAAATAGAGATTTTTGGACATATTAGGGAAGTACAACTCAATTGTAAATAAAATCAAATGAGGAAAAAAGGGCAAAGATAGACTCCAGAGAAAATATTCATATTTCCTAGAAAGTTGTTTTTAACATTAAGGTTGCTAGGATCACCCTGGCTGGTGCAGCTCAGTGGGGTGGGTGTTGTCCCGCAAACTGAGAGGTCGCATGCCCAGTTCCCAGTCAGGGCACACGCCTGGGTTGTGGGCCAGGTCCCCATTTCGGGGTGTGCGAGAGGCAACCGATCCATGTTCCTCTCACACACTGTTTCTCCCTCTCTTTTATCCCCTCCCTTCCCCTCTCTCTTAAAATAAATAAATAAAATCTTAAAAATAAAAATAAAAATATTGCCAGGATCCAATCCTAAAGATCTGATACAAAGGATCAGAGTTAAGAGTCCAGGTTTGTGAATTTTACCAAATACTCTATTGTGTTCCATAGAGTAAATACTGAAATATTGTAAGTAGTAAATAGATGAAATATTGTGTTAAACAGAAGAAAAAAGAAAGAGCTAGAAAAAGAGGAGGAGGAAGGAGGAAGGGAAGAAGGAAAGGGAGAAAAAGGGGAGGAGCAGGAAGAAGAAGCGGTACAATCAGAAAAACAGGAGAAATAGAAAAGTGCATTGCCACAGAAACACAATGATCATAGGTTAGGAAGTCCTTGTACAATATGGTTAGAAAAGTCCCAGATGGGATGAGACAGAATATCCACTGACAAGGGTGAGAAGCCAGCAGCAGGACTAGGGAGGCTGCAAGCATATATCGCCCTAACTAGAATTTGGTAGTTACCCAAAGCTGTGGTTGACACAGGGTAGTGGGCACACTCCGATCCTGCTCTTGGCAATGTGTGCTGTCCTTTCAGAAGGCAATCTGGTAATATATTTATTGAGGCCCTCAAAAATCTTATCCTTTGACACAATAATCCCACCTCTGGGAAATACTTAAAAAGAAGTAAAATGTGTTATGAACAAAACTACATTATAGCCCTGGTTGGTGTGGCTCAGTGGATTGAGTGCTGGCCTGTGAATCAAGGGGTTGCCGGTTCGATTCTCAGTAAGGGCACATGCCTGGGTTGCAGGCCAGGTCCCTAGTTGGAGGTATGAGAAAGACAACCAATCGATGTTACCCTCACACACCAATGTTTCTCACCCTCTATTTCTCCCTCCCTTCCCGTCTTTAAAAATAAATAAATAAAAGTAAAAAAAATACGCCCTGGCTGACATGGCTCAGTGGATTGAGCGCCGGCCTGTGAGCCACAGGGTCGCTAGTTTGATTCCCAGTCAGGGCACATGCCTGGGTTGCAGGCCAGGTCCCCAGTAGGGGGCACATGAGAGGCAACCACACATTGATGTTTCTCTCCTTCTCTTTCTCCCTCCCTTCCCCTCTGTCTATAAATAAAATCTTAAAAAAAAAATAAAAGTAAAAAAATACATTATAGGAATGGAACGGTTCATGGTTATATCACATCTTGAATTTAACAATGACGGAAAGGCATCCCAACTCTAAAGCTCACTATTATTCATTAATTTTACCTTCAAATACCAAATGCCCCTTAATTTTGTCCTTTCCTATCTTCCAATTCTCTGCCAATATTCCACTAGCCCCAGTCGATTCCACTGCACCCAGAACACACTCTGTGTTCTACAATCATCTAGTTCACTTGTATGATTCCCCCCACTCTAAGCTCCTTGAAGGCAAGAACTATATATATATTTTTTAAGTTTTTAAAAAGACTTTATTTATTTAAAGAGGGGAAGGGAGGCAGAAAGAGAGAGAGAGAAGCATCAATCAGTTGCCTCTCACACACCCCCAACTGCGGACCTGGCCTGCAACCCAGGCATGTGCCCTGACTGGGAATTGAACCAGCAACTTTTTGGTTCGCAGGCCAGTGCTCAATCCACTGAGCTACACCAGCCAGGGCAATTAACTATGTATTATTCATCTTTGAATCTTCTTGAATCAAATGTTTGCTGAATGAATGGCCCATTCTCCCATTAAATCTCCTATTATTGCATATATAGAACAATGGTATCTTAGCCAGATTAGTAAACCCACCCTCCACCCCACACTCCTGGTCCCCGCTTACCTGCGTAGAAGTGATAGAAGGGCCACCAGACAGCACTGTTCGGGATGTAGGTAAGCAGTGAAGCCACATAACCTCGGTAGAAGCCTCGAAGACCATCAGTCCGCAGGATCTGCTTGATGATGTCCTTGGTCTGACCAAAGGCAACTACCCCTTGTCCCTCTGGGTTCCCTTGCACTTGGAAGCGGCCCATTTTCTCACCCTTACGCTGCATCATCAGGTGCTGGGAGACCACATCAATGGGCACTGTGATGCTCTGGGCCACAAGAGAGGCTGAGCCACCAGCCACCAGCGACTTGACTGTATTGCTCTGGCTGTAGTCAGCTACAAACTTCCGTGTGAGCTCATAAGTGGTGACATAGCACTGGCCTGAGATGAGAGTGAAGGTGTTGACCAGGAACCCCCGGTAGAGGCCAGTCACACCATCTGCTCGCAGGATCTTGATGAAGGCGTCAAAGGTCCCATGGTAGAGGCTCTTGCCTTTCTGAACCTGCAGCCGAGTGCGGATGAGGGTGAATGGATAGACGCTGACACGGATCATCATTGTCATTGCCACACCGAACACGTAGAACTTCTTCTTGTCCAGGTGTTCCCACTCGATGATCTGGATGTTGCGTTTGTCCTCCATTGTGCCTGAAGTCCTGGAGATTTGAACAGGGTGGGGGGATGTGAGGGAGGAGGCCAGAACTTCACACTCTGCCCTTCCGGCTAGGCTCTGAAACCTCATTCTCAGGCTCCATCTCCCAGGGTACTCACCTACCCAAAGCTTCGACTTCACCCAGTCTTGTTTTGGGTCTTCCTCCACAGCTCAGGAGACTGCTCCCTTCTCTCTCCTTTTTCAGTGCTCCTCAATTCCAGAAACCCTGGTTTCACTCCCACCTCAGCTCCCTAGCCTCCACTTATCGGCTATTCTGGTCTTTCTGCCTCTGTCATGTCCCATTCTCCTTCTCTGGCTCACCTGGGCAGAGCTCAGGATGCTGTGGACAAACCAACCACCTGGGAGGATGCAAGAACTTGTCCTTTCAGTGGGCTAATGAGATGTCACTAGGTGATATTTAGGAGGTTCCGAAAGGCTGGAGGGAAGAGCTCCATTTTCGATGCTCTAGGCTCACTGAGGAGGCACTGCCTGTGTTTGGCCTTGCATCCTCAGCAGGGTGCTTCTTTTATCACCATTTACCAGCTGACTCACCTGACTTCACTTCTGGTTTCCATGCTGGCCCCTCTAGCTTTCCTGGCCTGCACTCACTACCCTCAAATTTTCTTCAGTTTGCATTAGAAGAAAGTGTAGTGAAGAAGTGAAGTGGGGCTTTCATACCACAGGGCATCCTCCCCCACACACCTCCCTCCAATGAAAGTAGAATGTTAGGGACAAGGCAAAAGTCAGAGTCCTCTCTGGTTATTAGATAACTCACTCTAGAGAAAGAAAAGAACCACCTAAAGAGTCTTGAGAACTACAGGGTAAAGAACATGCTTTGCCCTTTCATTCCTAAGCATATAAATCATAAAAATCATGGAACTGCATTATCAGTTCCAGATAATGAAAGGAGATTTGAGTAACACAGTATAGGTTCTGCCTTCGAGAAACTCACAGTGTGTTCAAGAGATACAGTATCTCTCTGGGAAATGGATGTCAGATATAGAGGTAAAGAATCCAGGGCAAATTAATGTACATGTGGCCCTCATGTTAAGTGTAGCCACTGCCTAAAGAAACAAAACTAAAAAGTTTACTAATGTAATAATTGCATAAAATCAGGACCTTCCAACTGAAGAACTGTCAAATGAGAGGACATCATATATACATATTCTTAGTACCAGTGTAATATGCTCCCGTGTGGGGTATTGGACATTTTCAGCCAGAAGGGGAAAGTGGGAAGTTCAGTTCCAGGAGTGAGAAGTCAGGGGCTCCCCAGGGTTTGACAGAAATCCTGAGGGCTGGGAAAGGAGGTGGCCATATCAAAGGGACAACTCCAGAGGGTTGAAATGTTCTACACAAGCAGTCCCAGTGCTAACGTGGAAGTCAGTGGGGAAGCAAGGTTAGCTTTTCTGTGTTCCCTCAGCTGGACTGTATCACTTTCATTGAGTACAGAATACCTGCAGTGCACACTGGTAGGCAAGGGAAAACCTCACCTTCAAGATGAGTCATAGGTGAGGTACATGTAACCAAGACAGGCTTCCTGGAGGAGGACAAAACAGTTTGAATGATATGGGCCCCAGTGAAAATGAGTTTGACACCCCTGCTCTAGAGAAACCAAGAGCTGCCCTGCTCTCTCAGTATGCTGGTGAGTGATCAAGCTGAGTGGCTAGTCACATTGTTGTCACAGGACAAACACACCAGGGCTCAAGGCGGAGAGCCTCCCTACAGGGCTCATGCAAATTGTGTCCTAAGCAGGGCAGAGAGGCAGAGCAACAAAGGATTCTGTTCCAGGACCTAGCTTTGTGGGCACAACAAGCTGAGTCACACAGCACCAACATATCCTGATGAGAAATCCTAAGGCAGGACCCAGTGCCTGCTTTTCTCCATCTCTGACATGTGCCAGTCTATTTTGATCTTTTTTAAAATCCTCACCCAAGGATACATTTATTAATTTTAGAGAGAGAGGAAGGGAGAGAGAGAGAAGTACTGATCAGTTGCCTCCTATACCACCCCAACCAGGCACCAAACCTGCAACCTGGGTATGTGCCCTGACCTGGGCAATCAACCCGCAACCTGTTGGTCTATGGGCTGATGCTCTGAGCAGCTGAGCACTGGGCCAGGGCTGTGCCCATCTACTTTAAATTCCAAGAGGGAAATGGGGACTCTCCAAAGCTGAAGCAGGTAACTTCTACTATTGCTATGGTGACAGAAGAAGCCACTGAGAGTCATGTCTCAGAGGGATAAGCCTCTATATTTGAAGAAGGAGAGGGGCATTGCATCCCCTCCCCTCTTCCCTTCAAAAAGAAGGACTGCTCCTAAAAGATGAAATCTCAACCTGTTTTTGATTATATAACCTCCAAACTTCCTGCTGAAATATCAAAACTAGTTCTTCTTGTTTTACCCTTTGGAAAATACTCCTTGCAGATAGCTGCGTGTACACTTCCTTCAGTCTCCTTCAGGGTGTGCTGAGCCCTTCTCTCCACTTCTACCTTCCTTGTACCAGGAAAATCACACTAGACTGTTCACTAGGTTCTGAGGTTAAGACTCTGGTTCTGGATGAGCAGTGTCTCCTGGAAGGCAAGGTCAGGCAGTGGAAAGGACACTCGTAATCAGGAGATCCAAGTTCGAGCTCCACTCCCATTACTTACTAGTAAGACTGGAACCAAGTCACTTCACTGAAATTCCATTCCCTCATCTGTGAAATGGGTACACTAAAGCCTGCTATAGCTATGCAGTCATGTGCCACTTAATAACAGGGACACATTCTGAGAAATGGGTCATTAGGTGATTTTGTTGTTGTTCAAACATTGTAAAGCTCACTTACACAAACCTAGACTGTGTAACCTACCACACACAGGCTGTGTGGTACAGCCTATTGCTCCTGGGCTACAAACACTTACAGCACCATTATTATACCGAATACAGTAGGCAACTGTAACACAATGGTATGTATTTCTGTATCTAAACATGCAAAAGGTACAATGTAAATGCAGTATAAAATATAAAAAATGGTGCACCTGTACAGGGCACTTACTGTGAATGGAGCTTGCAGGGCTGGAGGTTGCTCTGGGTGAGTCAGTGAGCGGTGAGTGAATGTGAAGGCCTAGGACATTACTGCACACTACTGTGGACTTCATAAACGCTGTGCACTTAGGCGTCACTAAATTTATAAAACAACATGAGATTAAATCGAGCACAAGAGAAAACTATTCAATCAAGAAACTTGGTACATATGAGATGGGTGAGGCTGCTGTTGTGTAATATCGCATACTCTTTACAGCAAACTTTTTTTTATAAGGAGAAAGAGTACACTCTAAAATGTTTAGTCCTGACCAGTGTGGCTCAGTTGGTTGGGCGTAATCCTACAGAGCAAAGGGTCACTGGTTCCATTCCCAGTACAGGCACATGCCTGGGTTGTGGATTCGGTTCCTGGTCAGGGTACCTATGAGAGGCAGCCAGTCCACATTTCTCTCTCACATCAGTGTTTCTCTTCCATATCAATGTTTCCCTTCCTCTCTTTCTCCCTCCCTTCTCCTCTCTCTAAAAATAAATAAACAAAAATAATTAAATAAAAATTTAAAATAATGTTTAAATACGTAAACCAGTAACACAGTAAAAGTAACAATTATCAACTATTATGTATTATACATAATTGTATGTGCTGTACTTTTATACAACTGGCAGTGCAGGTTTTACACCAGCATCACCAGAAACACATGAGTAAAGCGTTACACTACGATTATTAAATTATGATAACTATGGCATCACTAGACAGTAGAAATTTTTCAGCTCCATTATAATCTTATGGGACCGCCATCAAATACGCGGTCTGTCACTGACTGACATGTCATTATGTGAAGCATGATTATATAACAGTGTGGTGTGGTGCAACTCATATGAACTAATATGTGTGCAGCATTTTGTGAACAGCAAAGCATTTCTATCATTGCAGAAAGCTCTTTTGGATGGTGCTGCTCTAAACCCTTGCTGTTCAAAGTGGTATATAGACCAGCAGCACGGACATCACCCGGGAGATGGTGAGAAATACAGAATTTCAGAATGCACCCTAGATCTGCATTTTAACAGCCAACATTTTAACAAGATCTGGAGTGATTAATGTAGTGTGTCACAGTTTGAGAGACATTACTGTAAATATTAAGGATTGTCAGTACTATAACGATAACCACACGCTAAAAGCCCAGGACCACTGTGACTAGGTTAGGAACCCTGACTCCATCCTGACTTGTCACCGGAACTTGACCAATAATGTCTACTAGACTCATTCAGATCTTTTCAGTCAACCAACCCCACCAAATTAAATCACCTTCTGTAACTCCTGAGAAGACACCCACGGAGTTTGATCCCACTACTTAGCTGGAAACAAGATCTTTGCTTCCTCCTTCTATTCCTCTGTTCTCCCTACTGTATCTGCATCAACGCTCTGCATCCTGGGAGCGTGAATTCCTTTACATACTTCTCATCTGTGTTAATGAATATGCATTTCCTTAGAGGAACTCCTTGGTGATATCTCCGACACCTCCCCCCAGAAAATCTCCCTTGGATTACGTGAGATTCCCATCTGGTCTTCCTTTGGTCTTCAATAGGTACCCATGTGATCCCTCATCACAGACACCACGTGACAATCTTCTCCACCTACTGTACATGACACCCCTTATATACTTCTGTCCTGGCTCCCACGGAACTGCAGCGGGGCACTGCAGACAGACACCCGTTGCCTCCCTGACAGGTCCAGGTCCTCGGAGATCTTAGTCTACAGGCATCCCAAACCGATGGTTTCTTACCTTCTCAGATCAGGGCGGTCCCGCCGCGTCTGAGGCGAACTCCAAGCCCGGACCGCTAGGCCGAAGCTCCCAATCTATCCGGGGTTCCTGGCGATTGCCAGCTTCGGGGCACATTTCCCCCCATCTTGACCCGGCTCCCGGTACTACAGGAACCGGAAATTCGATCGCTGTCTTTCCCGCCCCCTCCGGGAGACGTGAATGAACGGTGGGAAACTCCACCAATAGTGTTCTGAGTCCAGAGCGAGGGTGGACGGTCCTGACGGCCATCTTGAATTTGGTCAGAAGCCACGCCTGTATTAGCTTCACCATGCCCTCAGCTCTATTGCGCGTGCGTATTTTTAATTCGCGAAATCGAGTAACCTGGCGCTTCTCGAAGATCCAGATCAAAATGTGTCATCCCGGTGTTTGTGGTCTATTGGAATTCTTAAATTAAAATCTCACCTTTAACTTTTGTGTAATTTTTCTCATCTCTGGAGACAAAACAGTAGAGGCCAATGTGCAGCTGGAAGGATAAAGGGTACACAAACAATTTAGAAGCTTGGAAACAAAAAAGTGCAGAAATAGGGGCATCCTGGGGTTGAGGTAAATGACATTAAGCGTCTCTTCAACCCTGAAACTATTTACCTATGCATGGATTTAACAAGAGGAATAGCTCTTTAAATGAGGGACTGGGAGGCCTGGAGTGGAGAGTTGATTTATTTCAAAATACATAGATATTTCTATAACTCAATGACAAAAAGACAACCCAATTTTTAAAATGGGCATTCCTGACTGGTGTGGTTCAGTGGGTTGGGTGTCGTTCTGCAAACTGAAAGGTCTCTGTTTTGATCCCTGGTCAGAGCACAGGTCTGGGTTGCTGCCTGCCAGGTCCTGGTTGGAGGGGTGCAGGAGGCAGCTGATCGATGTTTCTCTCTTCTCTTTCTCCCTCCCTTCCCCTCTCTATAAAAATAAATAATTTTTTTAAATGGGCAAAGGATTTGAATAGATATTTCTCCAAAGAAAATATACAAATGGCCAACAAGCACATGAAAAGGTGGTCAATATCACTAGGCATTAGGGAAACACAAAACCGTAATGAGATCCTACTTCATACCTACTTCTCACTAGGATGCCTATAATTAAAACAAACAAACAAAAACCAAGATAATAACACTCATTAGCAAGGATGTGGAGAAATTAGAACCCTCAGACATTGCTGGTGGGAATGTAAAATGGGGCACCTGTTGTTGAAAACAGCTTGGTGTTTCCTCAATAAGTTAAACAAAATTACCATGTGATCAAGCGATTTCACTTGAATATATACCCTAAAAAATTGGGAACAACTGTTCAAACAAAAACTTGTACAGGAATGTTCATAGCAGCACGATTCACAGTAGCAAAAAAATAGAAACAAACCATGGTATATTCATACAATAGAACATTATTCAGTGATAAAAAGTAACAAAGTATCGATACATACTGCAATATGGGTGAATCTTGAAACCATTATGTTAAGTGAAATAATCCAGACATAGAAGTCACATATTATGTAATTCCATTTATATGAAATATGCAGAATAGACAAATCTATGGAGACATAAAGCAGGGTGGTGATTGCCAGGGGCTGGGGGAAGGAAGGATGAGGAATGACTGCTTAATTAGTACAGAGTTTCATTTTCGGGTGATAAAAATGTTCTGGGAGTAGAGAGTGGTGATGACCGAACATTATGACTAAAGGTCACTAATAGTAAGTTTTATATTACATGTATTTTACTACAATTAAAAAATTCATACATCTAGGATAGATCCCTCCCAAACACTAGATAAGATATTCAAAATATCTAATGGAGATTTCAAACTTAGTGTGATGGTTAGTTTTATGTCAGTTTGGCTAGGCTATAGTACCTAGTTATTCACTTAAACACTAATGCTGTTGCTGTGATGTATTTTGTAGGTGTGGTTAGCATCTACAATCAGTTCACTTTAAATATAAGAGATTATACTCTGGTTTCTCTCCATATCATATAAATCTTTCACCTTTTAAATAAAAGAGATTACCTTGATAATGCAGGTGGGCCTTGTCTAATCAGTTGAAAAAACTTTAGGCAAAACTAAGTTTTCTATGAGGAAGAAATTCCACATCAAGACTTCAGCATCAAAGCTATATCCTGGAAGAGGCTGAGGAAAACTGTTCCTCCTGCCAACACTCAACCAGGCTAGACCAGATGCAGTGGCAGCAGCAATGGCCTCATCAGAAGACCCCAGGGACCAGAGAACCTGCTCCAAAAGCATGGGCCTTGAGACAGGTATGGACACCAGTTCGGGTGGGAAGCTGGCCCACCATCAAAAGGCCATCTCCACAGCTCACCTAACTTCCATTATCTACTGTGCTTGTGGGAAACAGCTCTCCCTGGCAGTGTCCCGGGTGCCTCCCCAGGCCCCTAGTCCCAACCTAAGATCCGTCACCGTTCTGATAAATCCCTACATCTTGTTCTGTGGGAACAGACAGCCCCATCTGACTCAAGCGGCCCTGGGTCAGGAGGGTGGGCACCTTGCCCAGCTTCCTCCCCAGTCAGCACACTCTGAAGCCAAGGGGAGCCCTTTCAAAATGGTGCCCACAAGGTCTTGGGCTTGGGGAACAGTAATGGGCCTGACCATGGGAGGAGGAGGTTGGCAGGCAGGCTCAAGTGTCCAGGGGCTGCAGTTCCCAGAGCTCACTGCCTCTTTGCCAGGGTCTGCAAGATGCCAAGGAGAACACCATAGCTTTCATGGAACTTATATTCCTGGAGTGGGGGATGGGTGGGAGGAGGGGAGGGAAGAAAGTTAAACAACTAAATAAATAAAGATGATTTTAAGCAGTGACAAAATGAACACGGGTAGAAGCTGAGATGGGGTGCTGGGATGGAAAATGATTGAAGTACCATCTAAAGCGTGAGAAAGAGCCAGCACTGTGAGCCACCCTCCCAGGGCTATCAGCCTGGCATCTGATCCCAGGGTGGGGTCGGGGTGCCCCAGCATGACAGGCAGGGGCAGCACATTGGCTGCTGTCATCTTGGTTTACATACAAGTGTGTGGGTCACCAAAGGGCGTGAGATACAGAACAGGGAATTTCAAGCACCTAGGTGGGATCTGGCAACCTGAGAGTAAATAAAGGGAACAGGTGGCCCTAACAAGTGTGACTCAGTGGGTTGAGTGCTGGCCTGCAAACCAAAAGGCTGCTGGTCCAATTCCTAGTCAGGGCATGCACCTGGGTGGCAGACCAGGTCCCCCCGTTGGGGGCTTACGAGAGCCAACCTGATCTGATTGATGTTTCTTCAAATTACACTGATGTTTCTCTCCACTCCCTTCCCCTCTCTCTAAAAATAAATGAATAAAATCTTTCTTTTTTTAAATGGGGGGGATAGGTTTCTCAAGAAGGGGTGGAAGTGTGCAAACAGAAATGGAGTATCATATTTGAACAAAAAAGGGAGATATTATTTATTGAGCATCTACTACATACCAGGCCCGTGTTGTTCCCTAGAGATACAGAAAAAAAGGCGGTGGGGGTGGTTCCTGCTCCCTAAGGCAGTCATACACTCCAGCAGGAAGTGTGGTCACTGGTGTGAATGAGGGCACATGGAGGTCTAAGAGATGCGTAAGGTTGTGTGAAACACTAAATCAGCCCATTTGAGGAAGTGTCTCAAAGCTTTCAGATGGAAATTGCTGAATGTTCACTAACAAAAACAAAAAAAAGCTCTTGCTGGTGTGGCTCAGTTGGTTCGGCATCATCCCACAGAGCGAAAGTTCTCCTGTTCAATACCCAGTTGCGGCACATGGCTAGGTTGCTGGTTCGTTCCTAGGTCAGGGCATGTACAGAAGGCAATGGGTCCATGTTTCTCTCTCACATCAATGTTGATGTTTCTCCCTCCCTTTCTCCCTCTCCTCCCCTCTCCACCAAAAAAAAGAGAGAGACTTCAGCCTCAGTTCCTGCCCCCAGAATTTCCAGACTGCACACCTGCCCTACAGATTTCAGATGCACCAGCCTCCACAATGGCATGACCAATTCCTTGAAGGATATATATTGGAGAACCCTGACCTATACTTAGTAGGTCAAGAATAGAACTATTTCTTCACCCAAACATAGACTACCTGCTGCCTTCCTTATCTCAGTTCACTGGCAACACTATCCTTCCATTTGTCGAGACCGAAAATCTGGGAACCATCTTTGAATGTTCTCTTTTTCTCACACATACCATACAATCCATCATCAAATACAATTAACGTCTTCTTAAAAATACATCCAGCCTTGACCAGTGTGGCTCAGTTGGTTGGGTGTTTTCCCACAAAGTGAAAGATCGCCAGTTGGTTCCTAGTCAGGGCTCATGCCGGCGTTGCAGGATAGGCCCCAGTCAGGGCGTGTGCAGGAGGCAACCAATTGATGTTTCTCTGCTTCTCTTTCTCTTTCTCTCCACCTCTCTCTAAAAATAAATAAAATCTGCCCTGGCTGGTGTGGTTCAGTGGATTGATTCCTGGCCTATGAACTGAAAAGTCACCAGTTTGATTCCTAGTCGGGGCATGTGCCTGGGTTGTGGGCCAGGTCCCCAGCTGTGGGCATGTGAGAGGCAACCAATCGATGTATCTCTCTCACACTGGTGTTTCTCTCCCTTTCTCCCTTCCCTTCTCTCTAAAAGTAAATAAATAAAATCTTTAAAAAATAAATAAAATATTAAAAAAATATGTCCAGAGCTTGACCACTTCCTACCACCTCCATACTACCAACCCTGGTCTCAACCACCATTATCTCTCGCCTGGATTATTGCAGTAGCTTCCTCACTGTTTTTTTTGTTGTTGTTGTTTGTTTGTTTTTTTGCTTCACCCTTGCTTCTGCTACATTCTAATCACAATAAAGCAGCCAGAGTGATACTTTTAAACTTTAAGTCAGATCAGGTCCCTCTTCTGTTTAAATCCCCCAAAAGCCAAAGTCTTTGTCATGGCCTACAACTGCCCCTACAACCGACCTGCACGCCCTGTCACCTTTCTCACATCATCTCCCGCTCTCACTCCTGCCCCAGGGCCTCTGCATTGGCAGCTGCTTGTTTCTGAGGGCTCTTATTGCAGGCACATAGGTCATATTTTCACTTATTTTGTTTCTTTGTTCAGTTCATTGTTCAAACGTTGCTTTACCAGTGAGACCTGTTCTAAATTCCATGTTCAAAACTGCAGGCACCCCTCCTGCTCTCCGTCTTCCCATTCAATTTTTTTTCTCCATAGCACATCACCTTCTAATGCACCCTGCCTGCTTTACTCAGTTCCATACATAATCCGTCTGCCACATTAGAATGTGTGCTCGTGCAGCAAGGGTTGTGTCTTTTTGTTCGTTGATGTGCCCTCAGCACCTAACAGTGCCTGTCATGTAGCAAATGCTCAGTTAATATTTGTTGAATAAGTGAATGGATTTCAGCTTTGAGGGAGTACCTGTCATATGCTAGGCACATAAAAACACAGCAAAGGAGCAACATTGTATAACAAGAGTTATACTGAGGTGTACATAGGGCACCAACTCTGATTGGGAGATTAGAGGAGAATCCACAAAGGATGATGGTCTAGGTGGCAGAAATAGCAAGCCCTAAGAAACCTTATTGTCAGTTCCTTTAGACTAGATGGTATTCATCTCTGTGTAACCAAGGCCTGGAATAATGCTGGACACGCAGTAAAGGACATTTCTAGGACATTGTATAGAGGGGCTCAGGAACTGCAAGTATTGCCAAGGTGTGTATGGAGGTGCTGGTGGCAAAGCATGCTATCCCAAGGGGTTTTAGTGTTTTATTTTGAATAATGAAAAGCCATTTGGAGTTTTAGGCAAACTTTTTCCTTAGTAAGCTCCCCTTGGCCCTGACCAGAGAAGGTGCATGAATGGGAATGGGAAGAGGAAGGGTTTGGCTATGGTTGTCTTAATGAAGTGGCCTGGGACTGATGGGACAGGAGAGATGCTCAGAAATGTCAGGGAGAGGGAGGAGGAGGAGGAGCAGGAGATGGGACTGGTGGCCCACTAAATGTGAAGGGGGTGAGAGAAGAAGTGTAGGATGAGCCCCACACTGCTTCACTGCAGTGTAATTGACTAGCATGAGGAACAGGGAGGAGAAGCAAGTTTGGAGGGGATGATAAATTCAGTTTGGGACATGTTGCATTAGACATGCCTATGAAGTATCCAGGTGGAGAAAACCAGTAGCTACAGGGGAAGCAAGAAACCTGAGCTAGTAAGACACTGCCCCACCCAGCTCTGATTGTTGCCATCCTGTCCCACTGCTAGATTGTGAGCCCCATGCTGGCAGGAAGCAGGTCTTATTCAGGTATCTCCCCAGCCGTCTAGGCCAGATTCTAAACCATAGCAGGCACTGAGTGCATATTTGCTGATGAGTGAATGAATGAATGGGCATCTTTAATAACAGGTGAAAGTGGGAGCAATAGGCATGGAAGATTTATTTATTTATTTATTTATTTATTTATATTATGACCCTTAATTTCTTTAAAATATTTTATTTATTTATTTATTTTTAGAGGGAATGGAAGCAAGGGAGAAACAGAGGGAAACATCAATGTGTGGTTGCCTCTTGTGTTCCCCCAACTGGAGACCTGGCATGACACCCAGGCATGTGCCCTGACTGGGAATCAAAGTGGAGACCTTTCAGTTTTTGGGATGATGCCCCACCCACTGAACCACACCAGCCAGGGCTAATTTTTTTTATCATTGTTCAATTACAGTTGGCTCCCTTTTTCCCGCATTACTTTCCCCTGCCCTGCCCATCCCTTGCCACATTCAATCTCCCCGCCCCCCAACCCCTGCCATTGTCTCCAAGGGGAATTTTAAAGGGAGATAAGAGGAGCGCTTGGATTTTTTTTTTTTTTTTTTAAATCTCTGGTTGGTGTGGCTTAGTTGGTTGGGCATCATCCTGCAAAGCAAAGGGTTGAAGGTTTGGTCCCTGGTTGGGATGGGTACAAGAGGCAACCAATTGATGTTTCTCTCCCTCTCTTTCTCTATTTCTTCCCGTCTCTCTAAAAATAAGTGAATAAACTCTTAATAAAAGAGAAGAGGAGCCCTTAGAGAAACGAGAAGCAGTGGCCAGCAAGGTAGGAAGGTGGCAAGAGCACTGCAACCAGAGGCCAAAGGAAAGGAGTGACCAGGAAGATTTGTCACCAATTTTAAAGCCTGCAGAGAGGCCACATGAGACTGACCTAGGTTTTCCTCCCATAAAAGGTAAGCGCTTCCTAAGGCCTCCTTTTGCTATAGCTTAGTGCCCCACACTGAAAGCTGTGGAGGTTGTTATACCTCCTGTCCCCAGATTGCTAACAGTACAGCAGGGGTTCTCTCTGCACATGTGCCATCCACTCTGTGTCTTACACTTACATGGTCGGGTCTAAGTGCCTCATGAGTGATACAGACAGTGAGTGCTGGGGAAATGAAGTGTTAGGGAAGAGTAATCAGCCGGCACTGGGGCAGGCTGGGAAGATGGCACAGAGGCAGCAGTCTCTAAATCGTACCTGAGAGAGAAATGAGGAAGACGTACATTATGGAGTGATGTTGGGGGAAGGCAGAGACGGGGAAGAGGTCTACACTGGGCAGCGAGAGATCCACAGTGATTAAATCAGAAAGAGCTGACTTCCCTGGCCAGCATGGCTCGGCTGGTTGGGCGTCACCGTAAAACTAAAAGGTCGCTGGTTCAATTACCAGTCAGGGCACATGCCTCGATTACAGGATCTGTGCTCTATCCTTGTCAGGGCACTTGCAGAAGACAGAAGACAACCAATGTTTCTCCTTCACATTGCTGTTTCTCTCCCTCTCTTTCTCCCTCCCTTCTGCTCTCTCTAAAGTAAAAAATTTTTTAAAGATTTTATTTATTCACTTTTAGAGAGAGGGGAAGGGAAGGAGAGAGGGAGAGAAACACCAATGTGTGGTTGCCTCTTGCACACCCCCTACAGGGGACCTGGCCCCGCAACCCAGGCATGTGCCCCAACTGGAAATCAAACCGGTGACCCCTTGGTTTGCAAGCCAGCACTCAGTCCACTGAGCCACACCAGCCAGGGCAAATTCTTTTTTTTTAAAAGAGCTTCCTGTGTACTCCTTCCTTCCGAGAGGTGGAGAAGTTGAGGTGCAGACTGGGAAGGCTGTGTGAGTCTACAGCAGATGGAGGCTCCAGGACCCTAGTCCTGACCCAGTGCCCTTTCTATTGCCCCGTGCTGCCCCACTGCCCTCGGCTTCGAGGTCAGCAGGGAGGCCCCTGGAGAGGGAGTCTGGAAGGGGTACTTGAAAAGTGAAGGCCGGGCTTCAGGGTAAAATCTAGCAGGGAAGAAAGAAAGAACTAGAGGAGCCATAGCAGAGTGTGGAAGAGAGATCCGCACACCCACGTTCACTGCAGCACATTCACAACAGCAAAACATGAAACGGCCCCAATGCTCATCAGCAGACAAATGGACTTTAAAAACTGTGGTGTATGTAGATAAGGGAAACCTCAAATTCAGCCTCAAAAGGCAACAAAATCCTGTCGCATGCTACAGCACGGATAAACCTGGAGGACATTACAGTGAGTGAGATAGGCCAGGTACAGAAGGGCAAATGGTGTACGATTCCACTTCCATGGGGTACCTCAAGTAGTCCAACCACAGACAGAGAGCAGAGTGTTGGTTGTTGGGAACTGGGAGGAAGGGGGTTGGGGCTTGTTGTTTGGGGGACGCAGACTTTCAGCTCCGCAAGATGAAAAAGTTCGAGATTCAGTCCACAACAATGTGGATATAGTTAACGCTACTGAACTGTACACTTAAAGTGGTTAAGAGGATACATTTCATAGTGTGCTCTTTTTATCACAATTAAAAATTGAAAAAACAAAAACAAAATAAAAAGAAAGAAACATAGTAGAAGAGAGTTGTGAGGAGATTTGGGTGGCTAAGGTATGAAGTCTGCGTAGAAGTCAAGGTCGGTTAGGGTTTATGGGTAACTGTGGAGAGACATTTGAGCAGAGAAGTGGGGGAAAAGTCAGATCACAGGGGATTAAAGAGGGTGAGCGTGACATTGGGAGTGGGGTGGGGTGTGGTGAGGTGGGGTGGGCAGCCAGCACAGACCCTCTCTGGTGTCTGGTGGTACCAGGAAAGAGAGAGCAAGTAGGGGTGGTGGAGGGCACAGATTCAAAGATTGGAGTTGGGGAAGGTTATCGTTTTGTTTTTTTTCCTACAGAGAACACCTGGCACACCTGAGGGGAAGAGGCGAGAGTAAGCTGAGGGAGTGGTAAAGTGAGGGGCAATGCTGGGGGTCTTTGCAGAAAGAAGGGGAAAAGGCACTGGTAGCCTTGGTTGGGAGAGGGACCTGTGCCTTTGTGAAAGGAGGGTGAGGGGGAAGGTGGTGTCGGGGAATGGAGAGAGCACCAGTTGTCAAATATTGGAAGGGTGTGGCCAGGATGGGGGCTGTTGCATGGTCTTTCTATAAATTCAGTCCACCAAGAGTTGAAACCAACTGCTGCAGCAGGGAATGGGGGCAGATTTGGAACCACAAGGAATGTGGGAGAGCTAGGGACAGCCAGTGCAGGGCTGCAGCAGGGACACCTGCCAATCATTGCCCAGGGATGGGTAAGGTGCTGCCTGGCCAGCAGACACAAGTTGAAGCTGGTGAACGCAGAGCATTGGCCTGAGAGGCAAAGTCTGAGACACTCTCTAGCAACTGCCAGAGTGGAGGAAAGGGCTGTCGGGCTGGTTCTGGGTGGAGCTGGCAGGGCAGAAGAGTTCTAGGGAACAATCAGCTCGCAAACTTGGCCCTCCTCCCACCGATGTCCTCCATGCCTGCTCCCCTTACATCTTGTGGTGCTTTGCTGGAGAACTCCATTCTGACAAAAACAGCACCAGTCATAAGCTTTGTCTTTTTAATAAAAAATAAACTGTCTGTGACAAGCAGTTTTCTGAATCCCAAAGCAAAGGAAACGGGAGAGGACAGAGGTCAAAGGGTCAGCCGGGGAAAGGCATGAACAAGGCTCAGATTACCCCTGTCATTCCAGTTGGGCCACAAGGGATCACAGCCTCCACCAGCTGAAGCAACAAGGAAGGTGGTCAGACTTCAGGAAAACCTCCTGGGGAGTCAGTGCACACAGTTGATAATGGAAGCAGGAAAGGGCAGCTCCCTGCAGAGCCCTAAAGATCCCTGGGAGACGGGAGTGTTGGTGTCCAGGGTGGTAGCTGATATCAGAGTGGAGTCTCCAGGAGCAGCATGCTATCTTACGATTGTTTAGATGTTTGGTGTTTATTACCATAGGATCCTGGAACAGTCAGTTTTAGGGTCCCCTGGAGCAGTATGTTTCCGGAGGTCCTGGAATGGCCAGAACTGAAGGATCCTCTCTAGGTCCTGTCATGGCCTCGGTCCAGGTTAGGAGCAGCTCCCCGTGAGAGCCCATGTGCTTGCTAGAAGGGAATCCTACAGGGCAGCCAGCCACTGTGCCCAGGCCTGCTGAGTGCTACCGGTGACACAGAGTGGCAGTGAAGCTACTCTCACGGGAGGAAGGTGATCTTTTGTGCTACTCCCACACTGGTCAGGTCTGCAGTGCTCCAGGCTTCTTGGTCAGCACGGCCAGGTGCCTTGTCCTTCCCCATAGTCCCAGTGTATGTCCAGAGTTTAAGCCACCTCGGTGCCCAGGTGGTTGTTGTCAGCATCCACATCACTGGCAGAGTTCCTGCATTCCTTGGGAAATTGGAGGTGCTGTGCCCGGCTCAATGGAGCCTTCTCTCCCGGGGGCTTGGTCTCATAGCCCTGGACCTTGCCCCGGCCTCGGAGTGCCCCCAGTGGGGAGGCGAGGAGGAAGATGAGGGCTCCTGAAAGCACTAAGGCAAACAGCACAGTGACAGTGAGGAAGTGGGGCCAGTAGGACCGCTGGGCAGCCATGGCAGCCCCGCCAGCAATCCTGGTCAGCGGGGCCTCCATGCGCTCTCGGGGAATGCCTGCCAGTTCAGGGTCCAGGGCCAGCGGATGATCCTGGTTGTCCACCCAGTACGAGACCACAGGGTATGAGAAGCCATTCTCAGTGGCCCAGCACTGGTAGAGACCCCCCACCCCATCCCGCAGTAGCAGCAAGAGGGAGCCATTGCAGACCATGGAAGAGGCTTCTGAGACTGTCGCTGGCTCATGACTCCAGCGGTAAGAGGCCAGTGCTGAAAGGTGGGGGCAGGGGAGCTCCAGGATAGAGTTGGGGACAGCCAGGACCTCTTTAACTGTAGGTGAAGAAAAAGGGGAAAAGGTTAAAGGATTTGGGGGAGAAGAAAGGCAGGAGAGTGACTCTACCCTACATTTAGACTCCCAGTGAACATCTCCAATCTCCACTTCAACTCTCAGGCTCACCTCTGACCCCTTCTCTATCTCCATTCTGGACCCCAAACTAACTTCCAGCCCATCTGACTCCAACTCTGACACCGAAACCAACTTTACCCTCAATCCTGAATCCCACCTTAGAACTCCTACCCCTCTCCCGACAGCCAGGACCCAAATCCATCCCAACTCTGGGTGTTCAGGTTTCAAGCCAGGCAAGTGCTGGGGGAAGACACTGAGGCAAGAATGCCTACCCCTGCCCAGAATTCCCCGAGCTTTTGCACTTCCCCTGGTCCCACACTCACTGATTTGGGGGCGACTCTGAGGCCGGAGGCTCCTGCCAATAGGCCCATTGGCACACGCCCACTGTGGGTTCCCTCTCTCCAGATCCTGCCTCCAGGACTCCCTGAGGAGGCAAGGAAATAAAAAAACCATCCCTTCAAACAGACAAAAGTGGCAAGAATGGAGAGGAAGCAGTGGGGAAGAAGGTGGGCAGGGTGGGCAGGGGGGATGGATGACAAGATAGAACAGAGAGGAGGAGACCTAGGATGCTGGGGCAGCTTCTAAAGTGCTGGGTGAGACCCCATTCCTGGAGGAGCTCACCAAAGCAGTGGGGATGTTGAAAGGGATGTTTCAGACTTCTGGCCAAGATGAAGGAGTAGGTAGACACACTGTGCCTCCTCACACAACCAAAAGAAGGACAACAACAAATTTAAAAACAAAAAACAACCACAACTGACAGAAAATTCAACTGTATGGAAGTCTGACAACCAATGAGTGAAAGAAAAAACATTCATTCAGACCCGTAGGAGGAGTGGAGACCGACAGCCAGGCAGAGAGGACTCCAGGCAAGGTGGTGACTGAAGGACTGGGTGGTCCCACATTCATGGGCAGATAAACAGAGAGGAACAACTGGGGAGCGAGACAGACCCCACAACCCAGGGCCCTGGTGTGGAGAAATAAAGCCTCAAACCACCGATTGAAAATACCTGTGAGGGCTGAGGTGGCAGCGGGAGAAACTCCCAGACTCACAGGAGAGTTCACTGGAGAGACCCACAGGGTCCTAGAATATACACAAACCCACCCACCTGGAAATCAGCACCAGAAGGACCCAATTTGCTTGTGGGTAGCAGGAGAAGGGACTGAAATCCCGCATAGAGTAGAGCAAGCACCATTGTTCCCTCTTGGATCCCTCCCCCACATACAGTGTCACAACCCAGCAGCTGGGTTGCCCCGCCCTGGTGAACACCTAAGGTTCTGCTCCTGCTCCTTACTACATAACAGGTGTGCCAAGACAAAAAAAAAAAAGCCCCAAATGAAAGAACAGATCAAACCTCCAGAAAAAAATACAACTAAGCAATGAAGAGATAGCCAACCTATTAGATGCAGAGTTCAAAACAATGGTAATCAGTATGCTCACAGAAATGATTATGGTCGCAAAATACAGGAAAAAGTGAAGGCTATGAAAAGTGAAATAAAGGAAAATGTACAGGGAACCAACAGTGATGGGAAGGAAACTGGGACTCAAATCAATGGTTTGGACCAGAAGAAAGAAAGAAACATTCAACCGGAATAGAATGAAGAAACAAGAATTCAAAAATATGAGGAAAGGTTAGGAACTTCCAGGACAACTTTAGAAGTTCCATAGGGATGCCAGAAGGAGAAGAGGAAGAGCAAGAAATTGAAAACTTATTTGAAGAAATAACGAAGGAGAACTTGCCCAATTAGGCAAAGGAAATAGACTTCCAGGAAGTTCAGGAAGCTCTGAGAGACCCAAAGAAGTTGGACCCAAGGGGGAACACACCAAGGCACATCATAATTATATTAGCCAAGATTAAAGTTAAGGAGAGAATCCTAGAAGCAGCAAGAGAAAAGGAGACAGTTACCTACAAAGGAGTTCCCATCAGACTGTCAGCTGATTTCTCAAAAGAGACCCTGCAGGGGCAAGAAGGGGCTGGAAAGAAGTATTCCAAGTCATGAAAAACAAGGACCTACATCCAAGATTACTCTATGCAGCAAAGCTTTCATTTAGAATGGAAGGGCAGATAAAGTGCTTCCCAGGCCAAGTTAAAGAAGTTCATCATCATCAAGCCCTTATTATGGAGATGTTAGAGGGACTTATCTAAGAAAAAAATTAAAAATATGAACAGTAAAATGACAACAAATTTGCAATCATCAATAAACAAAAAAAAACTAACAACTAGAACAGAAACAGAATCACAGAAATGGAGATCACATGGAGAGTTATCAGCAGGGAAGGGGAGGGGGCGAATGGGGGAAAAGGTACAGGGAATTAGAAGTATAAATAATAGGTACAAAATACACAGGGGGAGGTTAAGGAGGTTAGTATACAAAATGTAGAAGCCAAAGAACTTATATGTACAACCCATGAACATGAACTAAGGGGGAAGGAATGCAGGTGGGAGGGCATGTGCAGGGCAGAGGGGAATAAAGCGGGGGAATGGGACAACTGTAATAATATAATCAATAAAATATATTTTAAAATAATAATAAATTTTTAAAAAGAAAGGAATGTTTCAGTAGCCCCTAGAGAAAGGAATCACAGGAGCACAAGCCAGGGAGAAAGGGCCCTGGCTCCATCCAGGACTGGCACTCACTGGACGGAGGTGGGCAGGAGGCGGCAGGTTCTAGACTCAGGGTCCCAGGCACAGTGGGGGTCCCGGGCAAGGACACAGTCCACACAGCTCCCATAGACACTACAGTTGGCTCGAGGAATCCTCAAGACACCTCCTGAAAAGCCTGCAAACAGTGCGCCCTGTAAGAGAGATGGAGAGTGTCAGGGTGCTCCCACCACACCTAGCAAGAACACAGAACCCTAGGCCTGCTCCATTAGAAGGTCTCTTCTCACCTGGGTCAGGGCCAGCTCCAGGTTTCGAACAGGTTCAGGGTCAGGGAACAGCTGGATCTCCTCTACCAGATAAGCTCTGCTGTCCCCACCCACCACAGCCTTGTGCAGGAACCCCGTGGCTGTGGAGAGATGGAAAGAGCTGAAATTGCCTCACCTCTTCCACAGACCCCTCCTCTCCGTGGACATGGGGCAGTCGAAAGCTGAGTACTCCTGTGGAAAATCACATCACCAGCCTCCCTCATGACCATCAAGTGTTTCTCCCCAGAGACATTTCACTGAGGTGTATTCTGACTACCGTTTTAAAAATTTCACCCCGGCCGGTGTGGCTCAGTGGATTGAGTGCCGGCCTGCAGAGGTCACTGATTTGATTCCTGGTCAGGGCACCTGCCTGGGCTGCTGGACGGATCCCCCTGGTTGGGGGCGTACGAGAGGCAGGTGATCAATGTTTCTCTTCCACTCTTTCTTCCCTCCCTTACCCTCTCTCTAAAAATAAATAAAACATTAAAAAATTGTTTTCAGCCACCCTGACTGACATTCCTGATCCCCTCTCATGTTCAACTAATTTTCTAATCTCATAACATCTGACATTCTTGACTCAGTATGTGTAATGTCTGTCTCCCTGAACTCCACAAGGACAAGTTTTCTGTCTCTTTTGTTCTCTACTGTACACCCATAAATGCACAGCTGATAGGGTGCCTAGTAACAGGTCCTAAAAGAATGAACAAACCTGGGAGGTTTCTTCCACTAAAACTTAAAGTCATCCACCTCCTCAGGTCCTCAATATATATCCTTGGCAATCTGCATTCTCCTGTGACTCTCTCCTTCTTCCACAACGACTGTTTGAATCCACCCCTCTCTCCTCAAACCTCCCACCTTTTCCACCCCTATTCCCAGCTCACAACCTGTGTTCTACTTCATAGAGAACACAAAAGCCATCACATAAAAGCTCCTTCTGCTTCCTGCCCACCCTCCAGGCTATCCCCCTCCCTGTCTTACCCCTCTTCCACTCCTGACTCCCACACCTGCAGAGGGGCTGGCCCTCCTCTGTTCACAGCCAGTCGCTCCATCTGTGTCCTGGACTCTGGCTTCTTGCTCCCTCTGCAGCTTCACCTGCCAATTACCCCCATGCCTGCCCAGCTCTCACCAACTCCCTCGCTATTGGATCCTGACACTCTTTCCCATATTTAAAAAGGGAATACTGGCTGGACCCCACACCCACCTCCAGCCACCCTCCTTCCTCTCTTCCCCTCCTCAGCCAAGCCCCCTGAAGAAATGATCTCTGCACTTGCTGTGTACAGCTCCCCTCTACCCATGCACTCTTCATCTCTCTAACACGGCTTCCCCCAAAAGATAAACAGCTCTTGCTGAGGCCATCGAAGTCCTTCTGTGTGTCTCCCCAACCAGACTGAAAGCTCAAAAAGAGTAGCGACTGGGCTGTTTTGTTTCCCCCCTGTATTTTCAGAGCCTAGCAGGATGCCAGGCATATAGGCATATAGTAGGTGCTCAAAAAAACATTTGTTGAATAAATGCATGAGTGAATGAACTCAAAGATTTCCCTCCTCTGCTCTAGTTCCCTGAGGGATGTCCTGAAGTCCTTTACTCACTGGTGCCCAGGTACATGACCACATGGCTCTTCCCATTCAGGCCCTGGACTGCCTCCACTGCCAGTCGTGTGTACTCCACACCAGATTTCACCAGCAGGGGCGTTCCCACCACCTGCTCATTCATCAGGAAGTGGTCCTTCATGAAGGTCAAGGCTTTATCGGAGGAGGGGCCCACCGAGCACTGAAAGGGAAAAAGGCAGACCAGGTCAGCTTTCCCCTTCCTGTAAGCTCGCCCGTTGCCTCTTCCCTCCCTTCTTCCCTCTCTGCTAATCTCCTCTGCCTCCTTCCTTCCAGGCAGTCCTCATCTCCAGGTGGTGGTTCAAGTTCAGACTCTGGAGCTGCCTGGCTTTGAATTCCAGCCTCTGCGTGCCTGAGATTCCTTAACAGTAAAATGGGCACATTAGCAATACATGATAGGGTTGCTGTGAGGGTGAGCGGTAAAATACACGGCAATCAGAACAGTGATTGACATGAATTAAGGACTCAATAAATGTGAGCTATTATGACTTTCCTCCTTCCCCTTGCCTTCATCAAGGATGCCTGGCAGCCAGCAGGAAGCAGGCTGAGGGCCCTTTGCAGGCAAGGGCCCTGTTTCACTCATGTCTGTTGTCCCAGGCTTAGTGCTAACCAGGACATGGCATACAGTTGGTGCCCAATAAACGTTTGCTGAGTCAGTGATTAAATGAAAGATGTCACGTGAAGGGGTGGTTTGGCAGGGAGCGTTTCTCATCAAGGTTTTGCATGAACTTCCTGCATGACCCTGGGAGAGTTTCTTATCCATTCTGGGCTTTCTGTTCTCATACATAACAAGGGGTTGAACTGGCTGTTCTCTAAGGTCCTGCCAACACCAGCATGCTGGGGCCCTTGGGACACCTGTCTTACGATCTCTAGTCAGGACCCTTGCCCTTCAGGCCCAAGAACACTGTCTTAGGGCCAGCCCCAACACTGTCACCTACAAGCTGTGTCCTTAGACAAGTTACCCCGCCTCTATGAGCTTCAATTTCTTCACCTGTAAAGTGAGGTAATAACATCTATGTCTCATTTTGGTGCCAAAATAAGCATATGCACCTACTCTTGCTTCCTCCCAAAGGGATTCTTTGTAAGGCAAACCTACAGGGATGGGGAGAACAGGAGAGGAGGCAAAAGCCCCACATTTTGGAAGCTGGAAAACAAATGAACAAATAGTAAAAAACTTAGCAGGAAAAAAAGTCCTCTTAGGATGGCCCTGAGTTGACCAAAACTATCTGATTTACAAGACAGTTTCTAAAGTTCATGAATCAGTGGCCCCAGTCACCTCTGGAAGTGGGGTAAAAGGGGAGCTGAATAAAGAGAATTATTTGAAAATCTGTTTATCTCTGGCCACTGTGGCTCGGTGGACTGAGTGCCAGCCTGTAAACCAGAAGGTTGCTGGTTTGATTCCTGGTCAGGGTACATGCCTGGGTTGCAGGCCAGGTCCTCAGCTGGGAGTGTGGGAGAGGCAACCGATCAGTGTTTCTCTTTACACATCAATCTTTCTCTCCCTTTCTCCCTCCCTTCCCCTCTCTCTGCAAAAGAAAAAAAAGAAAAAGAAAATCTGCTTAAAAGCAGGCAGACCTCCTCCCAGCCCCATCCACCTGAGTGATTATCCGTTCCATGCCCTGGCTCAAGACTGGAGGTTTATTCCCTGGATGGAGGACAGCAGGCACAGTTGGGGAGGGACACCACATTGAAATGGGGGGTTGAGGGTGGGCAGGCACAGCGCAGGCTGAGACTTTTCCCCACACCCAATCCTCTTCCTGATACCTCCTGGCGCCCTGGCACCAGGAACCAGACTATCTCCCTCCAAGCAGAAGACTACAAGAGTCTGCTCTGAGGACAATGACTAGAGGTCCCAGAGCGAAGACTTACAGATACTAACATCGAAGGTCCCCAACAAAACAGCTCAGCTACACCATCCGCAGTAAAGCTACAATGGAGCTCAATTTGCCAAGTCATACCCATGGGTACAGAGTTTCCAAACAGCTTCCTGGCCCCCTGTTCTTAAATATGTGTAGATAGCCAAGGATTACCAGACATGTGAGTAAATCCATGATCATGAAAGAGGACCAAACAAACAAATAGGGAAAATGAACAAAATCCAACCTAAGAGGACACAAATTATTTGGAGAAAAGAAACCTTTGCACCAAGGTATCATTACTATCCTAAGAAAGATAAGTGAAGACAGTGTACCCGTGAAACAAGAACACAATGCTACAAAAAGAGGAGATCTTACTTCAAGAGGACAACTGGACATTACAGATGTCCTTAAGGAAGGACACACTACCATGACCAAGTGGTCCTCCCCACCCCGCTCAAACTCCGATCTGATCACGTCTCCAGATCCAACCACCAGTTTATAGAGAACGCTTGTATCCCACCACTGAGATGCAAAATCATCAGATCCAGACTGTGGAAAACTACATGACAAATAAATTGCAAGAGACAAAAATGAAGACAGAAAGGGAACATCTAGATTAAAAGAGAATTAAACAAACAACCAATCCAAATTTACAGATCTTATTTAGATTTTGACTCAAGAAACAAACCATGTTTAAAAAAAACTCTTATGATATTTTATGAGGTTATTAGAAATTTGAAAATTAAATGCATATTATATTAAGGAGTTATTAACTTTTTGCTGTGATAATGGTACTATGGGTAGTTTTTAAAGCCCTATATTTTGGAGATACATACTAAAATACTTATGGATGATGTAGTAGGTTGAATGGTGCTCTGCTCCCGCCCCCACCAAAAAAAACATGTCCATCTAAAACCTGTGAATGTGATTGTCCAGTTCCAGCTCTTGGGTCAACCAGAGGTCACACCTTCTCAATGTCCTCCTCCAACCCTGTGATCATTGCTCATGCTTAAAGATGACCTATCCATGGAATTCCTAGACACCATTCATACCCAGTGGGAGACCGCACTGGCCAGAGGCGACTTCAGAGTGAAGGAAGCACCTAGAGCCTTACCGTGTTCCAATCTTTATCTCCACACAACCTCTGCTTCTGCTTCTGTCATGTCATCAATACTTAGGTATGAAGAAGAAACACCATCAGCTCCTTTAACTACTAGTTACATCTCAGTACATGGTGGTGCCGACAGCCTGAGTTGCCACCGCCTGAGTTATCAGGTTGAAGGAAAGTCTCCAGCATGGCAATGGGCCCTGGGTGGCCTGCCCCTGCTCCTCCCTCCAGTCTCATTCACAGTTGGATGGCAGGTGGAAGCAGACATCTCTGAAGCCACAGTCCACCAAGAAGTCTACCAAGATTCCCGGTTTGTCCACTTCTCCAGATCTTCCATCGCCCCCTCATGAATGCTGTGAAGCTCTCTGAGGAGCCCTAACCTGTATCTCCTCTGTCATCTTGCTCCAGTAAATTGGTATCACAGAACATTTGTAGGTGATCTCTTGCATGTCAATAATTTTTACAAAATTTAATCATATTTTTGCTTCTTATGCAAGAGAACGAATGTTGTCTTCCAAGAAGTACATAGGTCAAGTAAAGACGTGATATTAAAATACATGTCAAAATTACATCTTTAGATATTCGTACATTGCCCAAAATCACATATTTCTAAAATCTCTGTATATATATAGAAATAAATAAATATCTAAGCTTTTTGCCAAATAAATAAATAAAACCTATATGGTTTTATTTGCAAAAAGGGTCTTTGTAGATATAATTTAAAATCTCAAGATGACCTCATTCTGGACTAGGATGGGCTCTAAGTCAAATGACAAGTGTCCTTATAAGAGACGTGGAGGAAACACATGGAGAAGAAGGCGAAGTGCTGACAGAGGCAGAGACGGGTGATGAGCCTACAAGTCAGGCAGCACCGAGGACTGCCAGCAGCCTGCTGGGAGGTAGGAGAGAGGCATGAGACAGACCCCCCTGCAGAGCCTGCAGAAGGAACAAAGCCTGAGAGAGAATAAGTTTCTGCTGTGTGCGGCCACCAAGACTACAGCGATTCAGTGTGGCAGCCACAGGAGATTACAATGAAATGATGTGATATCCAGAATTTGCTTCAAAATAATAAGGGAGAAAGTGGGTGAGACAAGTTTAGTTGGCTATGAGTTGACGCTGGCTGGTGGATGTATGGATGTCTAGTATGCTATTCTGTCTACTTTGGACATGTTTGAACTGCTCCATAATACAAATTTTTAATACAAGAGATATTAAAGCTCAAAAAGCCTAGGAAATTATATATCGTAGCAGACATTAAAATTCTGATAGAAGGATCAGAAGATAAAACTGAGACACTCTCCCAAGAAGTAGAACAAAATTAAAGCCTTAGAAAATAGGAAAGGGCTTTAACAGTTAGAGGACCATCCAGGAGGTCCGGAAGGAAGAGAAAAAAAACATTCTGACATTAGAATGGCGCTCCACGAGGAAAGGGATTTGTTTTATTCACTGCTCTATCCCCGGTGCCTAGACCAGTAAGCAGCCTCAGAAAATATTTGTTGGATGAAAGAGGAGGAAATAGTTCAAGAAAACTTCTTAGAATTGAAGAAACTAAATTTCCACTCTAGATGGGGCAAATTGAATGTCCAGCACAATAAGTGAACAGAGACTCAAGAAAGTGCAATAGCGTGAAATTTCAGAACAACCAGGGACCAAAAAAAAAAAAAAAGGCCCTAGACTCCTGTGAGAGAAAACCAGGTGAGGGAAGAGTGATGGAAGAGTAAGGGATCAGAATAGCTTGGGACTTCTCAGCAGCAGCACTGGAAGCTAGAAGATAATAGAGCAAGCCTTCAAAGTTTTTGTGTGTTTGTTTGTTTGTTTAAGATTTTATTTATTTTTTTAAAAGATTTTACTTATTTACTTTTAGAGAGAGGGGAAGGGAGGGAGAAAGAGAGGGAGACAAACATCAATGTGTGATTGTCTCTCATGTGCCCCCCACGGGGGACCTGGTCCACAACCCAGGCATGTGCCCTGACCGGGAATCAAACTGGAGACCTTTCAGTTTGTGGGATGATGCCCAAACCACTGAACCACACCAATAAGGGCAAGCCTTCAAAAATTTTTAAGGAAGACTATTTCTAGTCTAGAATTATAGGTACCTAGCCATTCTATCAAATGTGAATGTATTACAAAATAAAGACATTTTCAGACGTTCAACCTCTCAAAAGACTTTACCAAGTATCTCTATCTAGGAATCTACAGAGGCTATCCTCCACTAAAAAAAAAAAAAAAAGAAGAAGAAGTCAAGAGGTGCAAGAAACATGAGATCAGCACAAGAAAGAGGCCAAGGGAATGCCCATTATGATGAGAAAGGGAAATTCCAGAATGGCAGCTGAGCACGGATACAGAGCCCCCCACCGTCTAGGCTGCAGGAGGCTGGAAGGAACTCCAGGAAGATGAAATTATCTTTAGAAGAGATTCAGACAATTTGGTAAGAGTTTGTAGTTGGCTGCTTTGTCTGTGGAGTAGCCACTCTCTGTCTCACTAATAAGCTCTCTTTCACTAAAAAAAGGAAAAGCAAAGAAAAAAACATTTGGCATTAAATTAAAGATAAGAACTCAGAATACAAATCGAGCAAAGACACATCAACATAATTAGTAACCCCAGTGAAAATAAAAATTTATGCAAAAGCAAAAGTAATCATGGCTTTACTACTTGGCTGATCTGTGAATAATAAGACTCATAATATAAATATTGATTTAACAAAATTACTATAAAACTGTGCTGGGTGGGCACTGGTATGTTGGTAAGGCAGCCCTGGAGTAAGGGGTCAGAGGAAGCTCTGATTTGCAGTGTTTGATGAATTCCATGGTTTATGCTCTCACATGGTTGATTTCAAGTTACTAATGTAATGTTACTGGACATGAATTTGGAAAGTGATGTGCAAAGAGTTCTTCCTAGTTGCTTAAGCTAGCTCTAGCATACCACTGGGTGGGAGAACACAGTTAAATCCTCACCTTCCAGAATGGGAATTCAATAGACCCTGCCTGAAACTGAAACATCAAGATGTAACAATAGCCCTGGCTGGTGTGGCTCAGTGGACTGAGGACCTGACTGTGAAGCAAAAGGTTGCTGGTTCAAATCCCAGTCAGGACACATGCCTGGGTTGTGGGCCAGGTCCCTACTAGGAGGTACGTGAGTGGCAACCACACATTGATGTTTCCCTTCCTCCCCTTCCCCTCTCTCTAAAAATAAATAAAGTCTTTTTAAAAATAAATAAATAAAAAGATGTAGCAATAAAAGTATATCATTTAGGATTGCTCAAAGAACTGAAGCTGGTTTTCTCTAGAAAGGGAAAAGTGGAGGGTAGGGAATAGGGCTGTTCTTTTCGTAACGAGCAATGTAAATCTGTATGGTTCTTTAAAAGGTGTACACAAACAACTCTGATCAAAAAACAAAAGTGAAATGAGAAATGCAGGTAAAGACACCCAACACAGTCCTTGGCACAGCCAATGCTCCCTTGTTTCCTCAGTGTGACCCCCAGGTGTTTTGTGTGTAATTAGCTGGGATGGAAGGGGCTGCGGTACGTGTAGGATGCGGTGGGACCCCTGTGGAATGTGGAGAGCTGGAGCAGATGTATATCTGAGCAGATGGGACTGGTGGCGGTAGAGGGGAGCATTAACATTACTGGGCATTTATCATGCCATGATAAGTACTTTGATAAATGCATTATGTGTGTGTCTCTGTGGGGGAGAAAGGGGTTTGCTCAGTCTGGGGGGTGGTACTCACACTGCCTGGCCGAGGACTGATATCATCAGGGACTGTGCGAGTAGTCCACCGTGAAGTCTCTTTGTTCAGTGCCTTGAAGTTTCCCTCAAAGACACGCTTGATGTCCTTGAGAGAGAAGGCACAGACAGCGGAGCTCCTGGTCCCTCCAACCTGCCTGGAGACAGTCAGAGGGGACATTGTGATCTCCTTTGCTATATCAGGAAGCTACTCCTCTAGCCCTGGCCCACACTTGTTGGAAAATCCCAGGAGGGCAGGAATGTGGAGGGCTGGGCCAGCCCCCAGCTGCCTCTCCTTCCTCTAGCTGTGGTGGTTAGGGCTAGGAGGGTCCGGGACTGGCCCACCTTAGAGTCTGAAGTGTGATTGTCCTTAAAGAGAATTAACTGGGGCTCAGGCCCTGGGATAATAGCTATGGGAGGGCAGTATACCAGTTCCTGACAGCCTCCAGAAGAAGCCCCCCTCCTTTAGGTCCCACGGATCCCTGGTCCTCAGAGAATGAACCAGAGCCTGACTACAAGAGTATTTTTATTCCTTCAGCCCTGGCCTGTGGAGACAGGTGCGACTTTCCTGTTCTCTCTGACCTGACTGTGGCACACACCATGCTCTAAGTTCTGGATGCCGTAGATACCAGACCCTGCTTACACCAGATCTTTGGGCTGACCCGTTTTCAGTAGGCATCTAACACGCTGTGGAGCCAGACCACAGTAAATCAGTTAGCCTTTTTTAGCCTCCAAGTAATGGCTACATTTTTTATCTTATGATGCTGATGGTGTTTCCCCCCTTGCTCTGGCCATTAGGAAGCTCAGAGCTAAATATGTGACTGGCACCCAGGGACCATACAAACGACAAGCGTTTGTAATGTGTTGATACTATCCTTGGCTTCTCTTATTCCCCTTTTATTCCCATTTCCTTATTGGTATTATTTTATTTTGTTTTGTTTTAAAAATGGTTGTGTTTTTAAAGGGATAAGCTGCCTCCTATCCTTTTTGGAGCCAGGGAGGATTATAAACTATTAAGAACCTCTCTGAGCTTTATTTTTCCCAGCTACACGAAGAACATAAATCGAATTCCTGGGTGGGGGGTGGTGGTGAGGATCTGTGCTCCACTCACATCATTTCCTACCCACCCCCCACCCCCCACCCCGCCCGGTGGCCAGCCAGGGCAGCGACGCGCGCTGATCTCAGATCCCGAATTCAGCCCCCAAGTTCCCGCCCAGAGGCTCACCACTGAGAGGTGAAGACTGCGTAGACGTGGGGATCGGTGGAGTCCTGCAGCATGACGGCGTGGCGGATGACGTTGAATGGCAGCTGACCGCGCAGGGAGCATAGCAACTGGGCCTTCAGAAAGGTGGTCCACTTCTTTTGCAGAAGCTTTTCACCGCCGGCGTCGTTCTAGGAACCAGTGCAAGTCTGCGGCCTGCTCCGCTCCACGTGTCCCCGCCCCCTAACCCGCCTTTTCCCTCTCCCATTGGGCTCTAGGCTGTGAGCCCCGCCTCTGACATCTTCCCATTGGCTCCTCTACAGTCAGCCCCGCCTCCCACCCAGGCGACCGACCTTGCAGACTCTGGCCACCCTGGACGTGCGGAGCTTGTCGAAGAACTCAAATTCGCTGGCTGTCTCCTCAAAGAAGAAGTAGACGACCTGACTAGAAGGGATGGCTGCCACAAAGGAGGCGTCCGCTGCGGCGGGGTTTGGGGGGGAGGCAGATAGGCTTAAGGACTGAGCACCTGGATGCCCTGGGTTTCCCTTCGTGAAAACCCTTGACTTGGCTCTGGAGGCCAGGAGACTGGATTCCTCGTGTCCCACAGCTGATCGAGGGTAGCCGTGGGGGTGGGGGTGGGGGAAGGGGGCTAGTACTTCTTTATTTAAGTAAGATGAAACCTTCATGGGAACGGGAGTTTTGTCTCTTTCCCTCCTCTACCCGCACCGACTAACAACAGTACTGCCTTGAACGCAGTTTGCCTGCAGTACGTGAGAGTTGAATTGCCAGGTCTCTGGGACACGGGGGAAGAGAAGAGGGTCAGACCTGTGCTGGGTGTGGCTCAAGTTCTTACATTGCAGCCAGCGGAGGAAATTGTCCGTCTTGAGGACAGGCTGGGATCCTAGCGTGCGGATCAGGATGGGCTCACTGCCCAGGAAGTTGTTCATGGTGCCAGAATAGAGCATCCCGTCTGGTGGGGAAGAAGGCGTAGACTTCATCAGTTGGAAGGTGCCCTGCCCCCTCAGACCTGCCTGTCTGGGGCCAGCATTCATATCGGTCTCATTTGTTTTACACCTTCCTGTGGACCCTCAAAGGCCAGCTCACAGTCCCCACTGAGCACCATTTTTAGGTCCTTCTGCCTGTAGGAAATGGCCAACCCTCCTGGCCTTCTGTGTTTGGGCACTTTCCCAGTCTTTCTGGCTACTCCCCAACACACCCAGCTGAACCACTTGCCAAGTAGAATCACTCACTGTTCCCCTGCCTCACTGTGCTTTCTGCTTCCACACTTTGGGTCCCACCTTTCTCTTCCTGGAACACCTACCCCTCCCATCTACCTATCTTTCAAGGTCCCACTCAAAGGCCACCTCCTCCAAGAAGCCTGGTTGGAAAGTCTGTCATGGTTTGTGTCCAGGAGGGTGCAGGGCTGATTTTGTCCTGGTAACTCCTACAAGTTGTTAGCACAATGCCTGGCATTCCACAGGAAGTGTTCACATAGTGCCTATTTGTTGAACAATTGAATGAATCTTTTCCTGACCCTTCTGACTCTATGAACCTCTCCACAGCCACTTCTCTTCACCTACTTTGTAGTAGCTTCAGCAGAAGCTGGTGGTTGGGGTGCCTGATTCTCCCTCTGATCTTGTGCTCTGAGGTCCCTGGTTTTCCCTCCCTCAGTCCCTGCCTTTCAGAAAACTCTGTCAGATTCCATATGTCACAGAGTGACCTGGGAAAGCAGATGTTGGGATGGACCAAGGAACCTGATACTTACCTACCAAGACAGCCGTGTGCTTATGGGAAGGGCCAAAGGGACTTTGGCCTTTCCCCTCCACAACCTTGTCCTCCAAGACCGGCAACAGGTAGGAGTTTTGGAGTTCCTATGGTGGGGAGAGGATGGGAGACTAGAATGCCAGAGTTTCATGTCTGGAAAACAAGGGGTATTGAGGGAGGAAGGGAAAGGAACACAGAGGGAAATTCGTCTGGGACCAGGAAGCTCATAGGGGTTCTACATCTGAAAGACCGGAGGTTTCCAGAGCTGCAGAAGATGGGCTGGGAGTTGACATGAAGAGGGAAGCTTGGGGCCTGACAACAGGGTGCCAGGTAACTCACAATGAAGGTACAGGCAGGGCTGAAGGCGAAGGTGCCACAGGCATAGAGGTGGGTGGCATTGAAAGAGACCAGGACACGAATATAGTTGAAACACTGTGTCTGAAAGAGATAGAAAATTCAGGCCTCCAGGTCACTTGCCCTAAACTCCTGGGCCCCCAAACTCCAATGCTCCCTTACTTCCTAGTGGGGAGAAGAGCTAGGCAATGCCGAGGCGGTCTGCATATGTCTTCATTGAACATGATGCAGGCAGTAATCATGCAAGCAAGCAGCCACTGCTGCCTGCCCCACTGGAGGTGATGGTCTGGGGTCACCAGGGTTTTCTACTCAGGGCCCTTATATCCCCACCTCTGCTTACCTCATTGCTCTTCTTAAAGGCACATTCAATCTTTTTTTTGTCACTGGCCGGCCAGAATATCTGAAGAGGAGAGGTGGAAGGAGGGAGATGAAGGGGTATGAGGTGTTCACCTCTAGTTTTGACTTGCCACCCGCTCCTTGGCTCTGGTGTGATATCACCAGCATGCATGGTGGTTAGGGACCTACTGATGGACTATAATGACATCAGTTGGTGACCAGAACTATTACTTTGATGATACTGTTATTCATCAGGATCAGCTCCATGCCAGAACATGGCCTGTAGAATCAGACCTGAGTTTCCATCTAAGCTCAGACATTTACCGATCATGTGATCTTGGTCAATTCCATAGGCTTCTGGAAGCACAACTAGGTGGCGTGTGTAAAGCGCCTAAGGCACTGCATGGTGTACAGAACAGTAGTTGTCAAACCACCCATTTCCTATGGAAATGGTTAAACATACCAGTTCCTGCATCACACCTCAGAGAATGCGTTTTTAACCAGTAGCCATGTGTGAGCCCGCAGACCATACCGATAAACACGGACTGTGGAGACGCTCCCTGATCACTGGCTCCCTCCCTCCCTCCCTCCCCTTTTTCCTCCCTTCACTCTTTCTTCCTCACATTGTTGCCATTAGCAGGGTGACTAAAATTTACCACAGAAGCTTCAGTGATTCCTCCAGTGGGCGGATATCACATTATTGATACAATTTGAGTCAATGTTTCTCTCATGTGTCAATATTTTCCATCACAGCCATTTTAGCAACTAATATTATTCAACGAATGATCACAACACCAATGAACAGTGAGGCCACTATAGTATTTCTGATCTGTTATATGAACCAGATACACATAAAAAGAGTTGCTGATTATTGCTGAACGCAGTTGACCCTTGAACAACATAGGGGTTGGTTGAACACCAACCCCTCTGCACAGCAAAATATCCACATATAAGTTTTCACTCCCCTAAACTTCACTATAGTTGCCCCTCAGTGTCCACGGGGTATTGACCCCAGGACTCCCATGGATGCTCAAGCCCCTACATACAATAAAGAGGAGCAGGATAGCACATACTGTCCTCTTTCTGTGTCCAGGGTCCCCAACTGCAGACTGAAAATGCTGGTTGAATTCGTGAATGGGAAAGCCTGGGATACAAGGAGCCTGCTGTATATTTATTTTAAAAAAATCTGCATATGAGGGGACCTGCATAGTTCAAGCCCATGTTATTCAAAGGTCAACTGTATAGATAAGAGAAATTGGGCAATTATTCCCCCAAAGGCTTCCCAGGCACAGGATGCTGCCGGCCCCTCCTCACTTTCAGCCCATGCCCTTTATCCCTGCCTCCTCACCATGCTCTTTAGCTTTGGCACACCTGGATCCTGGATATTCAAGGCCAGAATGGCTTCTCGGGCCCCTACATAGAGAGTGCCTCCATCACCACTCAAGAGCAGAGTGTCAAAATCCTGGAGGTTCTTCTGGTGGAAGAGGCTGAGAGCCCTGCGTCCATCCCCTGTTGAGAGGTGGTGAGAAGGTGTGAGTGAGGAGGAGCTGCTGGGGAGGCAGCTGCTTCCTCCAGATTGCAGTGCAGCTGATTACTGAGATAAAAGTGGGGGAAGGGAAAGGGTTGCAGAGTATGCTACCCAGGTCTTGGCGGCTGGATCCATTCTTCCTCAGCAAGGCGCCCCTTCACTCCCGCCCTGCTGGCAGCCACAGGACCTTTGTCTGCTGAGCCCACAGAAGAGAGGAGAGGCAGCCAAAGACTGGGCTATGACAGCCTGGGGCCAGGGGAGGGTGGCCCATATCCAAGAGACAGACAAAGGGACAGGATATAAAGTGAGGCATGAGGAATGCTCTTCCAGGCCTGGGGGCTGCAGTAGGGGAAGAAACGGTGGTCCTCACTGGCAGGGGGAGCAGAAGGCATATAGACAGAGAGGAGGGTGTTGGCAGCCACAGGCAGGACAGCTAGACACAGACAAAATTGTGTGTCAGAATAGCTGTGGGTTGTAGGGTCCCACTCACCAACCCCACTTCCTTCCTCTCCTCTACTGCAGGAAATTTCCACCCCTAGAATCACTGCCATAGGCTAAACAGAAAGAAAAGATCTTTCTTCAAAGGCCCCATGGGCATGCCTGGATGTCACTGGGACAGGAGACATGAGCCTAGGTGGCTCATCTAGGTCCTCTCCATCACCTTGGTGCAGTGATATGGTATGTGTGTTTTCCTGCCCCGCTGGCCCTCAGCAAGGGGGAAGGAGCTCCTCAAACCCTCTCTCATGGGCACATCTGCACTTTGCACTGGTTAGAGGACTGATAGCTAATTATTACCTATGAAGTCTCAGAGTCTTAGACAAGACCAACAGGAGGAGTTGGGGAGAGTGTGTGGCAAAGCGCCGGAAGGGCTGGCCTCCTCCACAACTGTGTAAACCCCTCTGTTACAGAAGGATCAACTCTGTAGCATGACTGTCTGATTGCTCTTTGGCTTCCCCTCAGGACTACAAGCACCTGCAGTGCAGGAGCTGAGTCTTGATTATGTTGGTAATCCCAGTGCCCAACACGGAGCAGGCCTCTCCATCAATGGGCAACATGCATTTCCTTTACCACAATGCCCCAGAAAGATGCTAAGTGCCCAGGATCCCCTGCCCCTACTACTCCCACAGGGCCCATGTCTTTCCTTGAATCTTCTCCCTGGAGGTGAAAGGGCCAGCAGTGCCGCAGCCTCAGTAAGAAAGTAGCCAAGCTGTGCCCACAGGGTCCTGGGGCCTGCAACCCAGTGGGTCACCCTAAGTTCTCATATCCCTGGTGTCCATGGTACTGGACACAGCACTGTCCAGCATGATCTCTGTGGTCATAGACCTGGAGTGTCCTGAGTCACCAGGTCCACAGATGATCTAGCATGGGCCCTGGCTTTGGGGGCACCTAGGGGCATGAAAGCAGTTTCAGGTTTGAGGTGCCCAGCCTGAGATTGGTGACATTTAAGGAGGGAAAGAAAACCCACCAATTTTGGAGAACCAGAAGGAGTGACGCCCCTGGCCCCTCTTCTCTCTTTCCTTAATCTTCACCCCAAGTGGTTTCACCTCTCACTTCTCTCTGTCTCAGTCTGAACTTCTATTTCTGTCTCTCTGTCTCTCTCCGAGGCCATCTATCTCTCCCTAACATATCTCTCTGTTTCTCCAAGTCCGTTTTTCTCCCCCTCCCCTCATTCTTCTCTGCTTCCTCCACACCCCTCCAGCTTGCTGTCGCCATCCCCACACTTCCTGGCCACCAAACACTTACCTGTGTAGTATCTGACCCTGGGCATGGGCCCCTGCCCACCACCCCCTGTTGTCACTGTCGGCAGCAGCAGGAGGAGCACTTGGAAGAGGAAAAGGCCCAGAAGGCTCCATGGATCCAGGCCCAGGGCTGGTAGGGCCATGCTCAGCCAGAGGCTGTCACCAGATGGCTCTGAGAAAACAGGCACAGGGCACTTTCTGAGTTAACAGTCCTTACCACATCCCCCCACTAGGGACCAATCAGAGAGCCCCAGGCAGCAGAAGTACATAAGGGGAGGGTGTTAGGGAAGGGGACAGTTTCCTCTCCAGAGGGCCCTGGGAAGTCTCGCTTCCATCATCCTCACAGGCCTCAGCCTGTTGCCTCACTCTCCCCTCTGGGTAGGAGTCCGGTTGTTCCCCATCCTGCTCTTCTGATCTCTTCTCACCTTACTGTCAGGGAAGTCCTACTTGCTATCTACTCTTTGTCTGCCTTCTTCCCATCGCCAAGAGCCCAAACCATTGCCTGGCCCCAGGCAGGGGACTTGCTGGAAAACAGATTCCTATGCTCAAATATAAATCCCTCAGACCTGACTCTCTTGGCTCTTTCAGATCTGTTGATGCCCTGTCTCTCGTATTTACCCCTCTCCTGGGATGACCCACGCAGGCACAGGTCTGAATCAGCCGCTCTGACCTTGCCCCAACCCCAGCTGGGCTTGGGTCTTTGATGCTCAGGCCCGCCCAGCCTCCTTCTTGTAGGGAGGCCGTCAGAGTACAGCCCACCAAGCCTGGCTGAGAGCGTTGCCTGGGAAGTGGCCCAGGGCAGGCAGTGGCAGCTGTCTCCCAGCCTCTGCAGCTGCCCACCCTCTCCCTGGACTCTGTGCTGCTGCTGTCTGTCTCCTTAGGTCTCCAAATAAACTTCTCCCCAGGACTGCTGACCCCTAGCCACCAGTCTTATCTCACCTACCCTTGAGCCAGCCACGGTGTAGAACCCAGGTGTCTGGAATCTCATGCGGAGGTGCCATCCAAGAGCAACAAGGTGAATGGGGGTTCCAGGCCCCAGAGGCAGGGGACAGAGGCTCAGCCCGGCTGGGCCAGGAGTGAGACCCTCCAGCTACCCATCGTGCCAAAGCTAGCACTGGGAGTTCTGGGCAAGGGAAACCAGAATTTCCACCTCTCGAGTTGTGACAGATCCCAGGCTTGGGCGGAAGTTGATAAATTGGGAGGGGAATAAAAGGAGACACACCTCTCTCTTTCCCCCTCCTCTCGCCTCTGTCTATCCAGAAAGTTCAAAAGGCAAGGAAGTTTCTAAATCATTTCAGCCATTTTCCTGTCCCTCTATTATGTCACATATAGTCTAACCAGCCTCGTAGTGGTTTCTCCTCTTGCTCAAGATTCCCCAGACAGGAGACAGACACTCTCATTTTCCTTCTTACACTTACCCACAAGGTGGGGTTTCTCCACTCCTACCTACTGGGAAGTCCCTGCAGTGGTCTAACTTTCAAACCTCCCACTTCCAGCTGAGCCATAGTCTTTTAAAAATAAAACAATTGCACTGGGCTCTTTTCTGAGGCTTCGGTGAGGAACTCTCCCCTGCAGTCTAATCTCCATCACTCCTAGGGCAGCATCAGGCTGGTAGAAGGCCCAGAAAATTTTCCATGTGAGCTTATACTTCTGAACATACCTCTGAGGCACCCGATACCCCCCCACGGTGGCTGCTCACCCCTCCCTGACAGCTCCAAGGGGAGCCTCATAATGCAGGGTTAATGATGCATCTAGCACCAAGGGCTCCATGACCTACAAAGGGAGTAGTTTCCTGCCCACTCAGCCCCAGACAGCCAACTGCTAGTTAAAGAGCACAGCCATCCCAAGGCAAATCCGACTCCAATAAACAACCCACCTCCTTCTTAAGTGCACCTTCCGCACAGTCAGGAAGTCCTTCCTGTAGTGTAACTTCCATCCCTCTCACCAGAGCACCAGCCCACAGGGTGATGGTACAGCCTGAGCTTTTCCTAAGAAGAATTTCTTGTTGAAGGCTATTCGGCCTTCTTTCCTTCTTCTGCTCTCATTTTCCCTCAATTTCCCTGAAACGTGGTCTCAACCAGACCCCTCCTGACAATTGTTTCTGTAAGACTTGCCAAAGGCCCTCAGGCTCTCCCCGAGGCTGCATGCCAGGTCCTTGGGAGAAGCTATGAACCAAGCCCCAAAGAAAATCTTCCAGATTCTCAGAGTCAAGGGAAACTCCCATCCAGACCCCAGCTCAGAGTTGGGAAACTACCCTGCCCCTGGGCCTCTCTGCTTGAACAGATTGGCTTATCTGGGTTGCTGGGAGAAGTTCTGTTGGGGGGCAATGAGGTGGGGGAAAGGTTCCAGCCCCCCATCCCAGCCTGATGCCCTGTTCTGGCCTCTCTGGAAAATGTTAGATTAATTCCCTGCTCCTAGTTCCTTCTTCTCCAGAAACCCAGGAATTCTTCTTCTAGTCCCAGGCATCCTTTTCCCCAGCCCCTCCATCCAATAGCAGTCATTCACATTATCAGGCTGTGGTCTACCCAACAATTTTAGCAGAGAGGTACCACCAAGATCCCATTTTACAGATGAGGAAGGTGATTCCGGGAGGTTACACAACTGAAAGCCAAGTTCAACTCAGATCAGCCTCATTCGAAGCTAATTTCCTTAGTGCCCTGACTAGTGTGGCTCAGTGGGTTGGGTCTCCAGTTCGATTCCTGGTCAGGGCACATGCCTGGGCTGCAGGCCAGGTCCCCGCTTGGGGACAAGTAAGAGGCAACCAACTGATGTTTCTCTCACCCATCAATATTTTTCTCTCTTTCTCCCACCATCTCCTCCCTCTAAAAGTAAATAAATAAATCTTTAAAAACAACAACTAATTCCTTAGCTGCACTGTCTCTCCGGAGTCCTACTCTCGCTTTAGTCCAGGCAACTCACTCAGCCTCTTGGATGGAGAAAACAAGTGGGAGGGGGTGGCAAGCTCCAGCCCCTCTGGGCTAAGAAACAGTATCTCTGGGGTGGTTCCTGACTCAGGAGGGAACAGAAACCTCTGTGAAGAAAGGCCGTCAGATGCCACCTCCTGTCTCCACAGGGCCTGCTGGTCCTGCTCCACAACACAGCCTCATGGGGAGGCAGGGCTGCCTGCCCCCTACCCACTGCCCCTCTAGGGTTCACACTGCCATCCCGCTGCTGCGGCTGGCAGAGCCCAGCTCTAGGGTTGGCTTCGTGAGCACATGACCGGAGAAGTCAGCCACACAGGGCCCTTGTTCAGAAGGGCCCACGCTTCATCCAGTTCTCTACTGCAGCTGTCCTGAAAGTCTTGATCATTTTTGAAAAAGGGGTTCCACATTTTCACTTTGCACTGAACCCCACAAATGATGTGGCAGGTCCTGCCTACATGGTAAAGAAAGCTCTGAGCTGACAGGGTCCCATCCTGTCACTTGTACAAATGAAGAAACCAAGACCAGAAAGCGGAAGTGTCTTGGCTGGGTTGGAGTCAGGCAGCGGTTGAGGTGGGGCGGGGGGCGGGGGGGGGGGCGGGTAGGGATCAGATGTTTAGGGACCAGGCTGAATGGGCGCTGTCAGTTCAGAGCCTAATGTGGGGGTTCCCCAGCTCCTTTCTCCGCAAGCCCTGGAGTCCAGCATGGGGATCCCCTTGACAACAATGCTGAGTTCAACCCCGCCCCCCTGCCCCAGGGTCCAGCTCTTCTAGGGACTCCTCCCACACAGCCTGTAGACCACATCAAACAGTAGCCCCTTCCTGCCACAGTTTCTGGATCCAGATGTGGGGGTGGGGGTGGGAGGGGAGATTTGATGTCACTCTTCACGCCTACCCCATGCTCTCCCCAGGGCTCTGTCTCTTCTGCACCCCTGGAGGATGGACACCTCACTGAAGGAGGGGCTCTTGGAACCAGGGGAGAAGCCACTCCGGGCTTCACCCAGCAGGCCCAGTGTCCCCTCCCCCGTCTCCTTTCCAGCCTCAGGGGCAGCCCCAGAAGAGCACAGTCCTGGAGAACATCAGCTTCCTGCTTCCCCTTCCTTGGCCCCACCTGCCCTGCTCCTCGTTGCCCTCGTTTTATAATCACAGCCTAGTCAAAGGAACTTATATTTCTTAAGTGCCTTCCATGTGAAAAACACTAGGGTTGTCCCCAAGCCTCTATGCCCTCAGGATCCCCCCACCGCCTCCCCCTGCTATCTCTCAGCTTTCTTGCCACCTGCCCAGCCCAACCCCTCCAACCCCCTACCCACCCAACATCTCCCAGGTTTCCCCCTCCAGTCTGACTAGTGCTGGAAGGCTGAGCTGAATATCACACACAATGGCCAGACCCCTGCCTGCCCCCTTCTCAGGGCAGAGCCAGCGCCAGACAATGGCCCACCCTCTCCTTTCAGAACTGCCAGTTCTCCTGCTTCCTTACCTGGAGCTCCGGGATGCTGCCGCGTCTCCCTCCCCCTGGAATGCCAGGCTCTCCGTCTCCCAGTGCTTAGTCCTGCCACACCCCCACCCCCCATCCCCAACCCCATCCCACTTCACTGGTCCTCGGTCACCATGGCGACCACATCTCTAAGTGGGAGGGACTAGAATCTCCCCATATTCTTCCTCCTCCTACCCGTGTTCCCCTGCACCCCACCTTCTGCAGCTTGTGGATCCACATGTGGAGGAGGCAGGGCTCCAGACGTGGGGGGAGGGGGGAGGGGGCACACTAGCCCCTGGGGGTCGTTGTTCAGTTCCTTCACCCATTGTCAGACAGGCGCCACAGCACAGATGTCCCCAAGCTGGGTCCAGGGTCAGCTGGGGTCAATTCCCATTATGGTCAGTGCCTCTAGTTTTCCATCTTCTTACTGTGTATATGCAGGGTGGTCATACCCGGATGCCAGCCAGCCTGACCCCTTTTGAAAACTGAGCCAAGACACAGGGTCTCATCTCTGTCGAGAAGCCTAAAAAGCCCTTTTCTATTAATATTATCCTGACTTCTATGGAAGGGGAATACCTCCAGGTTCCAGGTCAGCCACCTTACCAGGAAGATGACTTCTCTGGAAGCCTTTGACTGACCCCCTGAGACCTGTTAGGAGGGGACAGTTTGTGCTATAAGAAGACTTCAGGATGGACTTTCCAGAGGTCTAGACTAGATGGGGGTGAAAAAGCAGACAAGCCTGATCTGGGTCCTTTCCCATCTGCAAAGGAGCAGAGGCCAAAGGGGTCTAGGTGGGCACTTCGGGAGCTGAGCAGTGTGTCCTCTTCCCCCACTGATCCCGAGGAGCCCTAGTTTGCAGACATCTCTCCTGTCCTCACTGGACTTCTTTGCCGGTAACAGAGGAGCTGGAAAAGCCCCTTGCAAGCTGGCCTCTATCGGCTTGCAGGAAGCCTGTGAAAGAGACACTACGGGGCGGGAGAGCAAGAGCCCTGGGTCCCAGGCCAGACTGCCTCTTACTTGCTGTGTGATGGGGCAGAGGGCTTGCCTACTCTGACTCACATAGGTGAAATGATGTCTTTGCAGCTTATCTGGAAGCAGCTTGGCTCATTTCTAAACATAATAGTATTTTTTAGAAAGAAGGAAGTGAGTGCTCTGGTTCCAGCCCCAGGCAGAGGGTTTCACAGTTACAGTTGGTTCCTTTTTAGGTCTAGGTTGGGGTGGTGGGTGAGCATTTCCGCCTGGGGCCGGGCAAGGAGGACATGGCATGTGTTGAAAGCAGAAGTGGACTCTAAACAGAGCTGCTGTCACATCCCACACCTCTCCTGACCTCAGCACCTAGGCCATAATTACTGACCTCAGCACCTAGGCCTTGGGGACTCAGAGGGTGCCTGTTTCTTCAGGGTCTTCTCCCCTAGGCCTGGGCCACATGGTAGGAGGGGAAGAAATCACTTGGAATCAAGGTGTCAAGGACTAGAGGAAACTGGTGTTGTAACAGGAAGGAAGACTTTACACCCAGTGGATGTCCTGGGGTCCCTGCATCCCTTCACCCCTGTTTCCTTCCCTTTTATGGGAACTGGACCTCGTCTCTGGCAGGGTTGAAAGGGGCTGCATTTCTGAATAATCCGAGGGAGTAAAGTAAGGGAGCCTACAAGCCTCCCTGGCTCCACCTCATCCCGACTACACAGTTGGGCTCCTGGGAGTCTCCCCTGGCCTTGATTGCCCTGATGAGGGCACAGGAACTTAGTCTGGGTGGTGGCCATGGACATAGTTAGAAACTTGCTGGGGTAAGCTGGACACCCAGGTTCCCTGTGTCCAGTTCTCTGAGGTGGAGAAAGAGGAAGAAGCTTTCTGCAGTCTAATCTCCCCTACGTTATCCACTGAAGTTGGCACACAGACACTCCTGCTGCCTCACACGCAGTTCCATTTCCTTCGGTTTGCTGTGTCTCAGTTTCCCCACCTGTGGGAAGTTGGGGTGTCAGGGCCCTATGTCTCTTATTGCAAGAGGGACTGGACGTGGCTGCTGGAGTTTAGCACATGAGGGTCCCAGGAAAATGATATGGGGGAGTGGAGGGTGAGGAGACCCTCATATCCTGCCTGCCTCCTCTAGGCTCTGCCCCTCAGTATCTTCTGCCCTCCCCCCAGTCTGAGGCCAGAGGACCACCCAGCCAGGGCCCCCTACGTTATCCACTGAAGTTGGCACACAGACACTCCCTGTCCACAGAGCTAGGAAACTGGCATCCCATGCCCCCCATCCCAACCCAGGGACCACAGTCCCCCTTCCCCACCACTTTCCAGCCTTACCCCCAGCCCAGCAGTGGAGACCCTAACCCAGGCGTCCAGACTTCCAGCAGAGTCTGTACCAGGCAGGGGGAGGAGCAGAAGCGGGCATGGCAGGGTGAGCAGTGGGGGCTCTGCCAGCCCCCTCCAGTGCCCCAGTTCCCAGGCAGCTCTTAAAGGGACCAAGACAAATTAGTTAAAGGGAGCTTAAGGGAGTAGGTGAAGAAGAGCGTGGGTGGTGGGGGATGATTAGGTTTGCCAGGGGCATGAGGGCCAGAGTGGTGGGCTTGACACCTCCTCTACTCCCCTGGAAGCTTCAGACTCCCCAGTCTAGACTTTCACTCATCCCATGTGACCCACATGTTGGTTACCCAGCTTCTGAGTATCACCTCCTCTATCCTGGTCCCTTGGGCCCCAGCCCACTTCCCCCTCCAACCCCCGTATTCATGCCACCTCAGTCTCCGGCGAGAGCTGCCAGCTGGCACGGACTGGTACTAGGCACGGAGAATCGGCCCAAGGATTGTAAGGGTCTGAGGCCTGGCCCTGGAGGGGGAGGGGAGGTCAGCACCTCAGAGTCATTCAGGGGTGTAGAAGCAAAAGCCACCTTCTGGTCCCAACAACCTCTCCAAGTCTCGTTTTCCTCTGTTCCTCCGGGGGCAGGAGAAGGGGCACTGAGGTGCTGGGGAGGCTAATAGACACAGGTCCTGGCTCATGCCTGCCCTTGACTACCTCCTGGTAGATTGTCAGGGTGGTGAGATGGCAAAGAAAAATAACTTAGTTACTTCTGGCCATGGAAGGGCTGAGGACAGATGAGAGAAATACACAGAAGAAGAGAGGTACAAAGAAATGGAAACTAAAAGATGGCAGACAGGCAGAGGGTGACCCAGCATAAAACTTCAATTCTCCTGTCACTCCGTTGCTCAAAACCCCTCTGACTCCCCAGTGCCCACGGCATTGACTTCAGACTGCTTGGCTGGTGTCCTTGGCTCCTCCCACCTCTGCAGTGTGCAGGCCCTACCCCAGCCCACCTGGACCCTGCCTGTCCTTAAGTTTCAGTTTATATGTGTATTGCATCTCCTACCTGGAGTGTAGCAGTGTGGAAATACCTAGAATTTCTTCTCATTTTTACCTGATAGAATTGTTGCTATTCTTCCATGCCCACTGTAAAAGAACCCCTTCGTCCATAAAACCCTCCTGGATCTTCCTGCAGTATTCCAAGTTGACACAGTATTTCCTGGCAGTCAGGAGTCCTGGGCTCCACCACCAACAAGCTCTCTTTACTGGGTCTCAGTTGTCCCACTTGAAATGGGAATATTGCCCTGGCTGGTGTGGCTCAGTGGACTGTCAGCCTGTGAATTAAAAGGTTGCTGGTTTGATTCCCAGTCAGGACACATGCCTGGATTGCAGGTCAGGTCCCCTGTTGGGGGCTTTCGAGAAGCAACCAACTGCATGCCAATGTTTCTCTCCCTCTTTCTCCCTCCCTTCTTCTTATCTCTCTCTGAAAATAAATAAACAAATTAAAAAAAAAAAAAAAAAACCTTGTTATATTGTGCTAATAGTCTGCCCACTGGTGGTGAAAGTAATTTGGCAACAGGTAAAAGTGCTCACACTGAGAGATTCCATTTCTGAGTCTATACATTTACAATACTCACAAAGTTCTTGCTATGTTGTTGGGTGTTACACCAGGTCCTGGGGACACAGAATGAATAAAACAGACAAAAATACCTGCCCTCATGTGAATGTGTTCTGGTATGTAAGGCAGAAAATGAACAAATGTACACATGAAATATGTCCAGCCCTGGCCAAGTAGCTCAGTTGGTTAGAGAACTGTCCTGATATGCAAAAGTTGTGAGTTTGATCCTTGGTCAGAGCACATACAAGAATTAACCAATGAGCCCTGGCTGGTGTGACTCAGTGGATTGAGCACGGGCCCACAAACCAAAGGGTCACTGGTTTGATTCCCAGTCAGGGCACATGCCTGGGTTGCAGGCCAGGTCCCCAGTTGGGGGCATGAGAGAGGCAACCATACACTGATGTTTCTCTCCCTCTCTTTCTCCTTCCCTTCCCATCTCTCTAAAGATAAATAGATAAAATCTTGAAAAAAAAGAATCAACCAAGGAATAAATAAGTGGAACAACCAATTGATGTTTCTTCCCCCACCCCGCCAAGATCAACTTTTTTTTAAAAAAGAAGGAAAAAGAAAACTTTATTAAAAAGGAAATATATTCAGTGGTGTGAAGTGCCCTGGAAAAAATTTATTTGCAAGAGAGTGGCTTGAAAGTGATAGGGCTTTGGATGCAGAGGATACTATGTCTTAACTCTTGGCTGGAGAAGGCATTATTGGATGGTAACATTTGAATAGACATCAGAAGAAAACAAGGGAATGAGCCTGCAGATATGTGAAAGGAAGCGTGGTCCAGGAAGAGGGAAACACCAGTGCACATGTCCTGAGGCAGGTGTGTGCTCTGTGTGCTCTGGGAACACCTAGGGCGGTCGCTGGGGGCTGAGCGAGCACCAGTGAGAGCAGTGAGGGATGAGGCGAAGGCATGGTCTTGCCTGGCTGTGCAGCATTGTGAGGACTTCGGCTTTTACACTGAGTGCTTTGGGAAGGCTCTGGAGGGTTTGGGGCAGAGGAGTTACCACACTGTTACAGGATCACTCTGCTACTATGTGGAGAATAAGTTGTGTGGATAAGAGCAGGAGACCACTGCAGAAACTAATGCCATAATCCAGACGAGAAAGGACGGCAGCGATGGTGGTGGCTGTAGGAACGGACCGGGTGGTGGTAAGAATGGGCCAGATCCTAGACACATTGGAAAGATGGAGCTGACAGGACTGGCTAATGGATGGAATATAGGGTACGAGAGGACAACAGGAGTTAAGGACAAACCATAGGGTTTTTGGCCCAAACAACTGGGAAGAAGGTTGTTCACCAGCTGAGATGAAGCTGATTGTGGCCGGGCCCATTCAGGAGTGGAGCTGGGGGGTGGGTGGACCCCTGGATATCAGTTCTGGACATGTTAACTTTGAGAGGCCATTACACCATTGAATGGGTATTCATGACGAGGGTTTAGGGCAAAGGAATGGGCTGAATTGTAAACTTGGGAGTCCTCAGTGCGTGGACACTGTTTAAAGCCATGGGTCTGGAGGGGTGTCTCAGGGTCTAACATGGACAGAGAAGAACTGAGCCCTGGGGCATGCCATCTGTCAGAGGTCAGGGGTGGAGGAAGAATCAGCAGTGTTGTCTAAGAAGGGCGGTAGAGTAATCATCTGTGACAAACAAGGTCAAGAAAAATGAGTCTGAGAAGTCACACTGGGTGAGCAGTGTGCAGGGCATGGAGACCTTGACAAGGACAATCTTTTTGCAGTGAAGAAGGAAACAGGTCCGCAGCTGATCATGAGGAGGGGGAGTCTGAAGAGAGAGTACCTGGAGAAGAGGGACCCTGGGCTAGGGACAGGAGCAGGGAAGGCATACTTGGGGCAGGGGGGCTGTGGCCATGTATTTTAAGGGACTCCCCAGTCAGTCATCAGGGGAATCATTAGGATTGCATCCTAAGAAATGATCTGAAATATTTAAAGAAAAGGCATTCACTATAGCATTATTTACAATATAAAACTGGGAATGAATGAAATGTGCAGAGGGGACTGGTTAAATGAAGTGTTGTATAAACACTCAGCCATGAAAAGTATGTTTATGTAGTAAATACCCTTTATAAAATATTTTCAAAACATATGATCTTAAGAACCAACACGAAAAAATAATCTTGACAATAAAAAATAAGCAAAAGGGATAGAAACATGTTACATCAGAAGAGAATGCAAATAACCAATGCATATTAATTTAAAATTTTCAACTTCTCTTCAAAGAAATGTAATATGAAACAATACTGAAAATTAATTGTTTTCCTATTAAGTTGGCAAAGATTAAAACTGACAAAACATGTGCTGTTGGGGGTGCGGGGAGCAGAATAAAAGGCCGTATTAGCAATGGCCCTTATTCTGCGTATACCTTTGAGCCAGCCAGTCCCCTTCTTGGAATTTATTTAGTGGAAATTCCCAGAGATATGTGCAAAGATGTGCATTTCAGGAAGAGTTATTTACAACAGCCAGCAAAGAATTGTAAATGTTGCAGAGATTTCGAAACTGAAAAAATAAAATGAAATGCTCGCAGCCTCCCACCATAATGTGCATGAGGGCTGTCACTGAGCTATTTTTTTCTGCTCCTTTTCTATCCTCCCTGTAATGACAAAGTATTACATACATGAAACAGAAAAAAAAAATCAATTATTTAAAAATAGTGTGTATGTCCTGGCTGGTGAGGCTCAGTGGACTGAGCACTGGCCTGGCAAATGAGGGGTTGCTGGCTGGGGTCCTTGAGGATGGAGAACGGAGGATGGCACCTGCCCGGGTTGCAGGCCAGGTGCCCAGTTTGGGGCATGTGAGAGGCAACTGACGGGTGTTTCCTCCCTCACTGCCCCTCTCTCTAAAAATAAATAAATAAAAATGTTTTTAAAATAAATAAATATAATGTTTATAAACTTTGAAATAACATGGGAAAGTACTTATGCATGTTAACTGAGAAAAATCAAAATGAAATTTTAAGCCACAGTGAGATCTTAACTATGTAAAGGAAATATATGCTCAGGAAATAAACAGAAAATCCATCAGTGGTTGCCTCTAGGCGATTGAAAAGGGATGACTTTTCCCCCTACTTCTTTGTACTTACCTGTTTTCAGTTTTATTACACAGTATACACAATATACGTTACATTCTTACAACAACAAAAAATGTTTAAATAATCACATGTGGCCTACTGAGGGTCGAGTTGTGTCATCTGGTGTGGGGACCAGCTTGCGGCACTCTTTGCGGGCTTGCCTTATCCCCACGGCCCTTCTCAAGAACAGGGACCTCTCCCGCTAGTTCTGGTGTTCTCCAGACCACAGTGGTCAGTGGTCCCAGGGCCCCTGTAATTCAGAGACGAATTTATCCACCAGACTCAACAGAGCCCAGGCCCTTCCCGTTCATGGATGGGGCTCTGGCGCCCCCGGGTGCCCGGACCTGGAAGTGCATGTGAACGCCCTCGGTCTGGGATTCCTTCACTGTCATCCAAGACCCAGTGGGGGACCTGGGGTCTTTGCCCAGGGCTGGGAGAGGAGTTTCCTTCTGCTAAGCTGCTCCCTCAGGCAGGGACCCCTCCGTCTCAGAACTCCTTTCCAAGCCCGTAGGGAATGAGGGGTTTTCAGCATGAACTCAGAGGTTTTTTTCCTTTTATTCATTTTGTTTTTCCCAATGTTTTCCCATAATCCCAGACATGCTTTTTCTCACTAACTTGAAAGCAGCCTCAACTCCTCTGCCCCAGGGAATGTAAACTTATCTTTTATCATCACTATTTTCTGTTGGGTGGGGCAGGTCTGTAGGCAGAACCTTTGGGATCCTGTTTCTACCATCGATGTGGCCTTGGGCAAATTAACTCTTGAGTCCCTGTTTCCAGGGACAAAGGGGACAATGACTGCCTCTTGTAACAGTAGGGCCAAATGGAGCAGTGCAGAGGGGCTCTGGAGTCCACAAAGGGCCTAGAAAGTTTGGTTACCTTAGGTCATTTTCCTTTCCCGGGGCCCTTCCCTCAGTCCAGGCTCCTTGTTCCCCCCATCACAAGCCACCTCCCTCCCGAGACCCTTGCTCTGCCTGATGCCTCCATTTTTCTACAGCCATCCATGTTTTGACTCCCACTGAAGTATAAGTTCCCTGAGGGTGAAGAACGTGTTTTTAAACTGACTTTTTAGAGAGGAAGGGAGAGTGAAAAAATGCCAAGCGATTGTTTCACTTATTTATGCATTCATTACTTGGTTCTTGTACATACCCTGACTGAGAATTGAACCTGCAACCTTGGCGTTTTGGGCCGATGCTCCAACCAACTGAATCACCCAGCCGAGGTTGGATATGTTGTCTTATTCATCCCTATCCCCAAGCTGCGCACAGAGTGTGGCACAAAGGAGCATTATCTGCATGTCTGCAGTCAGTCCTACTCCTCTCCTGTGGCCCTCACTAGCTCCAAGAAGTCACCACCTTCAGATTGGGTCCATGTTACACAGGAGGTGCCCAGTATGTGGGAGGTGCTGGGACAGTGCTAGGGGGATGAGGGGCGCCTACTAGCCACCACCCAAATGTGCACCTGGGGTGCCCTTAGGGGTGCCTCTTGTCCCTCCCCCTACCCCTAGAGCAGGAGTAAGGCTGGGCAGCAATGGGCACGGGGATGCTGGTGATTGTGTGACATCTGTGTGTCTGCCCCTCAGAACACATGGTGACGCCCACCAACAAAGACACCACAGCAGACAGAGATAGAAACAACTACTGTATTGATTCGAGGAGGAAAGAAGGGGTGCAGATGGGAAATGGGGAGGCAAGGGGATCTTTAGTGTTTGCTAAAAACCATTGCCACATACCCTCCACCCCTTCTCACCTTCCTCCTCTCAGGTGGGGCCCTGCAGGCTCTCACCCTTTCTAATAAGCCTCCCTCTCCCTCCACCTCTACACCCACTTGACTTTGGCCTCCAGTGACTGGGGAGACACCACCTCCCTCTAAAGTTGGGTGAAAGGCTCAAACCTCTCTTACCCCTTCTTTTACCTTCCACCTCATTCCCATCTCTTGTCTACATAAAATACAGAAAAAGCAAGCGCAGCTGGTACCTGGGAGAATCAAGTCACCCCAGGGCTAGGGGCAGGAGTGGGGCTGGGGGTGGGCAGGCAGAGGAGCCTCAGCTAGGTACACTGGAAGGATGGGGGCCAGCCCAGGGGCCTGGCTCAGCCCTCTTCCCGTGGAGGGTGGCAGAGAAGGCTCCACACCTGCCTCTCAGGCACCATATTCATGGGGTCCCGGGGTGGGGGCTGCAGCAGGGCAGAAAAGCAGAAACTCAGCTCTGTAAAAGCACCCCTACCCTTGGCTCCTGGAGGAGCCCTCTTTGGTTTAAGGCAGATACGGAGTTTCCTGGAAGCAGGGAAAATGAAGAGCAAATTGAGATAGATGCCTTTTTTTTTTTTTTTTTGCTTGTGTTTTTCCTTCAGTATCAAAACACTGTAGAAAATAACTTCTCTTAGAAAAAAAATATAGAAAAAAACCAAAGGGGTATTTTTCTTTGGCTTCAAGCCCCCTCCCATGACGTGCAGGGAGGGGGTGGGCATGAGGCGAGGAGAAAGCAGGAGTCCTGCGTCCCCACTTCTGCCTGGCAGGTCCCAGATTACATGATGCTGCAGTTCTGGGGGTTCTAAGAGAGAAGAGAGAAGGAGAAATGTGTGAGCAGCCTTGCCTACTCACCCCCCCCCCACCCTGTACTCTCTCTCCTCCCTCCCACCCCTCAGCCCTGCCCCTGCCCTCCAGTCTGGGGCTCAGACAGGAGGGGCAGGATGCGGGCATGGGCTATCTGGGATCTTGGGTGGTGGTGGGGAGGCTCCCGCTCCTCCGGGCTGCGGAAGAGAAGGCTCTCCCCCTCACAGGGCCACCTTGTCCTAACCCTCAAGGACCAAGGTCCTCTGCCTGTGGGGTTTGGAGGCAAAGGGATAACTCACCTGGGTTCGGGGACTGGAATTGCCCAGGAGGTAGGAGCGGGTGACCAGGTTGTCCCCGAAGCTGCCACCCCCACTGCCCCCCACACTGCGGTAGCTGCGAGTGACTGTGACACTGGAGGCAGAAGAGCCAGAGGAGATGGATCCGCCCACCTGGGCTCCCGAGCTGCTGGCAGACGCCTTATCGGCAGGCTGCCCGCAAGTCCCGCACAGCACCGTGCGAGAGCGTAGGTTGTACTCAGCCGGGTCCCCCGAGCTGCTGCAGTGGGTTCCCTGAGGAGGGAGACAAGGCTCAGGCGGGACGGCGAGTCTGGGACTGACTACTCAGGACTAACGCCCAGCTCCACACTCCTGTGGGCTCCCAGCCACCAGGCAGTTAGGTGGGGTTCTGTCCTCAAGGACCAGAGGGCAGGAAGTAGGGCTTGGGAGGCTGGGCTGAGAGGAGGGGGAGGGAAGACATGAAAAGGGAGAAGGGTCAATCAGGAAGACTTGGGGACAAGGAACTGGAGTTGTGGTTTTGCCTCTGTCCCAGCTACTCTAAGCTTAACAGGGAAAGGAGAGAGCGAGCAAGCTTGTCAGGGCGGCAGGCATGCAAAACAAATTGAAGAGGGTGGGAATGAGAGAATGTTCTTGCAGGAAAATGAGGAAGAGAGGACATGCATGCAGCAGGAATGGGGAGGGACAGGAAGGGAAATGCATGCAACAGAAAGGGGAGGGAGAGAGGCAGGGCTGGGTGCCCCGCATCTGTCCTCCCTTCCCTCCCCAGGAGACAAGTCCAGACCCTTGTCCACTGCTCCCGTGGGAATACTCCATGGCATCAAAGAGTCCCCACTCCCTTCCTTACCAGAGTAGGGCACCCAGACATCTGGGTTCCCTGTTCAAGGTATAGGGAGGAGAGAGAAGAAAAGCCAGGGCAGCAAGTAAAGTTCCAAAATATTCTTTAATGAAAAGATTTTTGGCATGGAAAGGCCAGGGAGAGGCTGCCCCCAGGCCTGGCTGGGTGCCCCATGTGGGCTTGGCCTCAGCGGCGGCGGCTGCCACTCACGTGGTGGTGATGGATCAGGTCATCTCCATCCTCATCGTCGTCATCCTCGACCACAGTCACTGAGCGCACCAGCTTGCGCATGGCCACCTCCTGCCAGGGACCAGGGACCAAGTCAAGCGTTAGGGTCAGGGAAGGTCTGTGCGGTGTACCCGCCCACAGCGAGCACTTAAAAACCTTTCTCGTGGTCCACCCTTGGTCTGGCCTGCTGCTGACTTGTCCTCCGTGGTGCTGGAGCTAAGGGACTGGTCTCCACCCCAGAGGGACACTGCCAAACTGTCTGGGTAGGAGCATGGCTCAATCTTCACTGCCTAACCTCCACCACTCGGGCTGCAGGGGCGCCATGTTTTCGTTTGCCCACTGGCTGGAGAGTTTAGGGTCCAGGACTGCACCACAGAGATAAAAGAAAGGTGGCCCTGAATATGCTTCCTTGGGTTGGGGGCAGCTGTCTCCCATCCACCCCAGGGGAGCCTTGCCCAGGAAGAGGCCAGCCTGCAGCATACTCACCTCCCCAGTGGAGTTGATGAGAGCCGTGCGCAGGCTATTTCCACAGCCCCAGGTGTTCTGTGCCTTCCATACCAAGTCAGTAGGGGGGCTATGGGTGGCCCCAGCTCCTGCAGCCCAGATCTGGAGGGGGGGGTGGTTAGAAAAGGGCACTCACTCCAGCGCACCTGTCCTCAGGCCAGCCAGCCCTACCCCAGAGTCCAAACACCCTGCCACTCACCGTCACCACCTGCCCAGCCTTTAGGGTGAACTTTGGTGGGAAGCGGTAGGTCAGCAAGGGATCATCTCCATTCTGGCGCTTGATCTGCCAGTTGCCCATGGACTGGTCCTGCCAGGGAGGAGAGGGGATAGGGGGGGCTGCTTGTCCAGGCTCCTGGACTTATCTCACTCACACAGGTGCAACTAGGGGCCTCTCCCTCCGTCCCCCCACGCTGCCCTCCCCCTCGAGGGTAACAGTTGTGACCTGTGGGCACTTATGCTATGCCACATGATAAAAGAAAGAGTCTTCACCTTCTCCACAACTCAAAGAGTTAGGGACTACTGCTCACCCCCATTTTACAGATGAAGAGACTGATGCTCTGAGAGGTTAAACTTGTCTAAGGCCTTACAGACAACGATGAGTCCTGCAGCCAGGACCAGAACTAGAGTGCGGGGGAGATGCACATACTCACTGGGTCCACCTCTCCCCAAACTTCATCCCTTCACCTTCCTTTGTCTCCCTTACCCAGCTGCATTCCCTCACGCCCAGCCCGGGCACCTACCTCATTGGACTTGTTGCGCAGCCGCACGAACTTGCCTTCCTCATCCACCTCTTCCACAGCCACGCGCCCGCTGGTGCGAGCATGCTGTGAGAAGCTGCTGCGGCTCTCAGCTGACTCCAGCTTGCGCTTCTTGGTGATGCTCCCCCCACCCTGCGTCTGGGATGAGTGGGAGGAGGCACGGCCGCGGCTGCGCTGTGAGCTGGGGCTGGGGGACAGGCGTAGCCTGGAGAGGGGGAGACCAAGTTGGGGGCCTAGTCAAGGCCAGTCACGGGCCAGAGAGGCTTCGAGCACCTCCTGACTCCTCCCCAACCCACCTCTCCTCCTCGCCCTCCAGGAGCTTGCGATAGGCGTGGATCTCCATGTCCAAGGCCAGCTTGATGTCCAGCAGCTCCTGGTACTCATCCAGTTGCTGCTGCATCCTTGCTCGCATTTCTGCCATCTCCCGCTCCTTCTCGGCCAGCAGCCTCCGGCTGGTGTCCCGCTCCCGGGAAAGTGAATCCTCCAGGTCTCGCAGCTTTGCTTCCTTGGCTGCCAGCTGGGTGAGAAAGGTGGTGGGCTGGTGAGCTCCCAAGGACCCCAAGAATGAAGAGGTAAGGGATAGGGGACACCCAGCCACACTCCTTAGGAACTCCAGGCTCCTACAAGAAACTATCATGGGCCCGGGCTGGTGTGGCTCAGCGGGTTGAGGACTAGCCTGTGAACCAAAGGGTCACCAGTTTGATTCCCTGTCAGGGCAAGTGCCTGGGCTGTGGGCCAGGTCCTCAGCTGGGGGTGAGCGAGAGGCAACCACACATTGATGTTTCTCTCCCTCCCCTTCTCCCTCCCTTTCTCTACAAATTAAATAAAACATCTTTATTTTTTTTTTTTTAAAAGAAGAAACTATCATGGGCTCTAACATGGCCTGGGCTGGTGACTCGGAAGCCATTCCCAATATCTAACTGAAATCTCTCATTCTGAGACTAGAACCTATGTCTTCCTGTCACAGTGGCACAGCTGCAAGAATAAAATGATGCTTTTAACACATCACACTGAGTCTCCTGGCAGATCTGTGAATTTGGGAAGATACGAATGGTCTCCATTTTCAAATGGGAAACCGAGGCTCTGAGAAGTGAAGGTCCTACAGGTGAGGTAAGAGGTAGTCCCGGCACAGCACACAGCTCATGTGACTCCACATCCTAGGCCCTTTGTCAGTCTGCAGTTCCCTTCCCCTCAGGAAATCCCCCTGGACTTCTACCCTACATCCTGCCCACGCTATTGGCTGACAGCAAAAGGGGTGAGGTGGGGGCATCACCTGCTTCTGCAACTGGCTGAGCTGAGCCGAGAAGCTGTCCAGGCGAATTCGGGATTGCTGCAGCTCCTCGTGGGCAGCCCCCACTAAGTTGCTGTTTCTCTCAGCTGACTGCCTGGCATTATCCAGCTGCAAGGAAGGACACAGGGTTAGGGCTGCGGAGAATGGGAGGGAGGGAGGAGGAATCCGAGAAGGGTACCACCGCTGCAGCCGCAGGTCCTGGGCACCCAGAGCTCCCACCACCATCCATCTGACCCCCTGCCCAGGTGAACAATGGGCAGGGCAGGGCTGCTGGGACAGAGGCAGCACCTTAGCAGAGTAGGTCTTCTCCAGCTCCTTCTTGTACTGTTCCACCTGCTCCTCATGTTGGGCCCGCAGCTCCTGCAGGGCATCTGCCAGCCGGCTCTCAAACTCGAGCTGCTTCCCATTATCAATCTCCACCAGCCGGGTCTCATGGCGGCGTTTGGTCTCACGCAGCTCCTGGAAGGGTTGGACACAGAAACCACAATCAGAACTAGGTCCTTAAGGCTAAGACCCAAGTGGCCAAGCTCCCTGCCCAGTCCTAAGCCTGTGAGCCATGGTCAGCCCCACTTTAACCTGGGAGCTAGATGCTGGCCACCCCCGCAGCCCCCATCCACTACTGCAAGGGAGTGAGGCAGGTGGACTCTGCACACAGCTGATCCTCCAGCCCCGACTCTGGTGTCTGCCACTGCCCACCCTGGTCCTCTTGCCTGCAGAGCACAATGCCCACCTCACTGTAGATGTTCTTCTGGAAGTCCAACTCCTCCTTCAGGGTCTGCAGCCTGTTCTCAGCATCCACCCGCCGCAGCATCTCATCCTGAAGCTGCTTCTTGGCCTCACTGAGGGCTGCCTCAAGCTGAGAGGAAGGGGGCAGAGGTCAGGGAGAGGGTCATAGAACAGCAGAGTTGAAAGGAGGCTGAGAAGTAGTGGGCTACTCCCCATGTATCCCTGTAAACGTGTGAAACAGGTCCAGGGGAGTGAGCACCTTGAAGGCTCACCAAAGTAATCACCACGGTAATGATATCTCCTTACTCAGAGTAATGAGTAAAGAAATAAGAGATAGCAATTCCCCTCTCTGGCATAACACAGCAGCTGCTACAAAAGAAGTATGTCCAAAATCTGGAGGGAGCATGAGAAAAGGAATCTGGGGCGGTAGAAGAAGGTCCGGGAAGGGCTCCAAGAGGCTGAGACATGAGGGACAGGTTAGTGGGACCTGAGGAGAGACACTGCTGGGCAGAGAAGGGCACGTGTGAAGGCGCAGAGGGATGCAGGCCCACGTGCACTTCGGGATCTTCAGGGATACTGCTGACGCCTAAAGGGTCGGGGGTCATGGGTGGAAGGATGGCACAGGTGGCTGGGCTCGGAGGCAGGGCTGGGTCATGAAGAGATGTGCCCTTATCTGCCACAGAAAGACCCTCTGAAGTTTAAGCAGGGAAGCACCTTTCTTAGATTTTCATCTTAGAAAGCACAGGCTGGCCGAAGGGCTGGGAAGGGCTGGGAAGGCCCAAGGGACAGAGTAAAGCTGGAGGCAGGAGACCCGGGAATAGAATATCCCTGGCTTGGCTTTGTGTCAACCTGTTGGTATGTCCCGGCCCCAGAGTGGTGTATTGTGGTGGCAAGGCCTGGAGGGCAGAGAGTCCAGGACAGAATCCTGGTGACTGACTAGTCCTGGCTCTGCTCTGAACAGGTGAGGCTGTGGAACTGGGAACAAGCCAGCTTTTTAAATTCTCTTTCCTAGCTTGTGACATGAGAGATTAGAAGACAGAATAGACAGCAAAGTGTTTTGAAAGTAAAGACCACCACATATACATGTCAATTGTTAAGAACATGTGTCCCACAAGTTATTAACAATCAGGGCCCGACTATGGGCTCTGTGGACGGTCTACGCCCCTCTCCTGTCCCCCAGAGAGGTCGCAGCTCTTGACAGGGGGGCCAAACAAGGAGAGAATCCAGGGCCCAGCAAAGGTCATTGAATCATTGAATGGTGATGGCTTGTGGGTCCTTTCAAATTCACTGTGCTAGATACCATGTGCGGCAAAGAATGCAATATGGTCTGGAGAGGTGAAATGTTGCCAGGACAGGCGATGGCTCGAAGGCTGGCAGACAGGTCAGATCAGGCACCTCCTGAGAGCTACTGGGAAGAGTGAGTGTACATTTTTTGAGGGGGGCAGGTACTGTGGGCAGGCCTCACCTTGGCTACCTGCCCCCGCAGGTCGTGCAGCTCGCCCTCCAGCGTGCGCTTCTCACTGAGCGCAGTGCTCAGGGCGGCCTCCTTGGAGTTGAGCAGAGCCTCCAGGTCCTTGAGGCGGGCCTGCGCAGCCATCAAGTCTCCTTCCTTCTTGGTATTGCTAAGGAAGCAAGGGAAGAACGGGTTTAGAGGAGGAGTCTGTGTCCCTGGGGAGAGCCAGGTTCCCCAGGGAGAAAGAGAAGTCACTTCTGTGGGCCGTGGTTCTGCTGTCCCTCCAAATGCCAGGAGAGGGCACCCTGGGTTTTGGTTTGTTGGCATCTGCCTGCCTCTGGGGCTGGACTCCCACTTCCCCCAAAGTCCCCCAAACCCCTTTCTTGCTTCTCCACCCTTCCTGTGACTCAGTGCTCAGGAACGTGCTTGGGGCCAAGGGCAAAGCCTGATCCCGTGAGATGAATGCTTTTCCCTCTCTCCCTCCCATTCCTTTCCAAAGAGACAGGGCCACCTTTGTCTCCCCCGCCCCTTCCCACGCAGTGCCTTAACCTTCTCCTCCCTGACTCCACCCACCTCCCATTCAGCCAATTCTCCCTCCTTCCGGGACCCAGACCACCAGACTCCCAGCTCTGAGGTCTATGCATCCCTAATGTTTCTCAGTTTGAGCCCCAAAGGTGTTGCTCTCCTCCCCTAGTCCCTTTCACACTCTGGGGACTGAGGAGAAAGAAAGTCTAGTTAGAGCTCCGGGAGACCGGGGTTGGTCTCCCAGGCATGGTAGCAGCCCTTCCCTTTCTCAGACCCAGTCTGGGTCCCATGATCTGGGCAGAGCACGGGTTCCAGCCTCCTCCTTCTGGGCCTCCTCAGAGTCTGAGAGAATTCTGATCCCTACCCATCAACCACAAGCCTCAGCATCTGACTCCAGATATGGCCTCCAGGCCCATCTGGGCTCTAGCCTTGAACCACCCCACTCCTCAAACTGGGTAAAGCTTTAGCTAGAACCAAGCAAACAGAGGTTGCCTCTGCCGCTTGCTCCTCTTTTTGGGCCCCTGATTATTTTTGCTAGATAGTGAACTGGAGAAATAGAGGGGTCCTATTTTCTTAAAAACTTCTGGAGAACCCAAGAACTCTCCAGCTGTTATGATCCCTTCACCAGTGTCTGGTGAGAAAAACGGATTAGGCCCAGGGGGTGAGGGAGAGTCCAAGGGCCTGGTCCCAGTTGCCATCTGTAACACATCAGTCCTTCAGCACGAGCCCACCACAGCAGATGGAAAAAAGAAAACAAACGTGGGCAGGGGGAAATATTCTGTCCTGGAAAGGGAAAAAGTGGCCCTGCCAACATTTTCTCCTGCCGCAAAGGCATTAAGCTCCAAGAGCCCCAACAATTCACTGTGAAGCAGGAGGGAGAGGCCAGGTCTGAGGCAGTGTTCTCCTGCGACCTTAGCATATTTCAAACAGGAGTCACCTCCCCTTCGACTGGGCTCCCCTGGGAGGGGGGCAGGGTGACGCTCAGACAGGCCCCGGAAGGATGGGAGCATCTCCAGCCTGCATGCCTGCTCCTGTCTCGGCCTCTGGCCACACCTCAAAACAAACTATTTAATGCAACAGTGTCTGTCTCCTGTGAAAGAAGCCCTTCCAGAACTAGAGGATGTCTCCCCTCCTCCGTCTCAGCCCAAAAAAGCTAAAAATAAAGTCAAAACCCAGCTCAGGTTCTGCCTGCTATCTGGCCCTGCCCCTGGCTGGGAGCTCAGCCCCAACTTTCCATGACTTCAGAACTTTTCCGAAGCTGGGGCAGCTGTAGGGGGAGGAGGGAGAAAGAAGAAAAACCGCTGGTAAAGTGAACAACGTGGCAGACATAGATTCCGAGAGCCTTGAATTGACTCCAAAGCCGGCGCGGGCTTGGGCTTCCCAGAAGCGGCCTCTCTGCCCTGCGGGCTAGCAGCGGCAGCTGTTGTACTGGGAGGCTCTCAGAATTTTAGGGAACTACAAGGAGCTTAGTGCGGGTTCAGCTCAAGCCCCTCCTTTTACAGATAAGGAAACTGAGGCACAGAGGAAGATCAAGTCCCCAGTGCCAAGCACTGCAAGCAGCAGCAGGGACAGGGTCGCAGGACTCCTCCTCCACCTCACTGCTTTCTAAGCCACAGGCACAGCGCAGGTGGAGAGCTGGCAGGACGAACCAGACAGCCTGAGCTGGGAGGAGCAGGAATGAGCAATGCTTTCAGAAGACAGAGAAAGGGTGTCTCTTCCCTAGTCCTGCTCCTGGGCTGCCTCAGACCCAGAAGAGGAGCTCCAGGAATTCCCCTTGGAAATGACCTTTCTGTGGCAGACACTGACCTAGGAAAACAGAGGTTCATGCTCCCTGCCCTCTGGTAGCTACAGGGGAACGACTATAGGAACTTTCCCTTCAGTCTAATCTCTTTCTACTGCTCCCCAAAATAGGGCAGTAATAGTAACAGTGATATAATAACGGCAGACACTTGTACAGGGCTGATTAGGTACCAGGCGCTGCTCTAAATATTACACTGCTAACTCAATCATCACAGCTTTCCTGCAAGATAAATGCTGTTACTAAGAGACTGAGGAAACTGAGGCACGGGGTCCAGGTCCTGCTGCAGGTGTGTGCACGGTGGTAGCGGTGCTGCTTCAACACCCACCAAGGGACAGTGGCTCCAAAGGAACTAAGGGGGCTGTTTTCCTTTGCCTCCTGGAAGCTTAGATTATTGCCTGAAAGAGACACCATTAAAGAACTAAGACACACCCTGCAGACTGGGAAACCATGAGCAGAGAGAGAAGTGAGGAAGCGCCGCTGCGGTTTTCTCGACCAGGTTCGGGGAGCTCCCATCTGTGGGGAAGAAGCCACTACCACTCATGGCCCATGACTCAGACCTCAGAGCTCTGCGGCCAGGGAGCCACACGCACACGCTGAGACGGCTCTACCACCTCCTCCCCAGGCTTGCCTCTTCGCCAGTCCCCAAAGCTACTTCCTAGCTAGTTGGGGTCTTTAGACCTAGTGCAGACCCCAAACAGACACTGGCCAGGGGCTCAGACCCAGAGCAGTGGGGCTGCCTGTGCCTGAGTGCACTGTGGGCTGGCAGTGGCAGAACTGGGCACGTGCTGACTGCTGTCCCACACTGGGTTGGCAGGGGGACAGGGTGGGGCAGGCAAGGGTTGCTGGGAAGGGTGGGAACCAGGGGCTCCACAGGTGACTCATCCTCAGGCAGACAATACCCGGGCAGGGGTCGGGAAATCCTCTAGTGCTCACAGGGGAGACCCTGGCTTTGCCTGCGTCCTGCCCCAGGCCCGGCACTACACCGGTGCAGGGGTGGCTCCTTCCTTTGCACCTGCCAGGTTCCTCAAGCACAGGAGTGGCTCCTTCCCAGTAGCCTCATGAGGCAAGAAGGGGGGCATCCTGTTGCTAACTCTTCCACAGCCGGTAAACCTGGTCTCTGCAGGAGGGAAGAGAGTGGGGTAGAGAGAAGGACAGGGCAGCAACTAGAAGAAAAGGTAGAAAGGGTGGCAGGAAGCTGGCTGGCCTGGCCCAAGGCTGAGGGCCTGCTGGGCTGAGGCTGGCCAGGGGCGGAAGCCCAGATCCAGGCCTCTCTGCGGATGGGGGCTCTGGGACTGCTTCTGGGGAAGAAAGGTGCCCAGCGCAGCAAAGGGGCTGGTGGGCGCAGGGCCAGTCACCCGCTGAGTCACCCTCCTCAGCCCAGCTTGGACGCCAGATATGGAAGCCAGGGCCTGCTGCAGGCCGGTTTGGGCCTGGTTGCTAGGAGCAACTTGCCAGGCCCTGAGGGAGGGCCCCCATTTCCTCCCCTGGGCTGAGGAAGAGACAAGGGGAGCAGAGACAAGGGCTGGGGCTAAAATAAGAAGTGGGAGGGGAGGATGGTCAAGAGGGCTCCCTCAGACCCGCCCCATGCCCCATGAAGGCCACCCTTCAGCCCCTCAGCCTCACCAGCCAATGGAGTTCCCCATAGTCTAACAAATGGAGACCTGGAGGAGTGGGGAAGGGAGGGGAGGGGTAGGAGAGTGAAGGTCCCCTGGGCATTTCCTGCCTCTCAGGAAAGAGCGCCCCCTGTGGCTGGGCAGAGGAGCGCCCCCTGCACTAGGCAGGGGGTCCTGGCTTAGGAACAGCTCTCTCCTGTCCTCCCAGGAGTCTAGCTAGATCCGTGGCCTGGCTGACTTCCTGCCTGGTGATGGGACAGCTCCTAGGGCTACCCCAAGCCTGCCTGCCTGTTCCTACCACTCCTCCCTTTGTTCCAGCAACTCCTCCCACTGCAATATATCCCTCTTCCCATTCTCCCTCCACCTATCCAAATCCACCTCCAACCTCAAGCCCCACCTTAGCCTTGCCCTTGGGGCTGAGGTCCCATCCCTACCCTCATCCTCTTCCCAAAAGTGTTCAGCTATTGTTTTACCTGCTGGTTTACTCTCTTTCCACCTACACGGCATCTCTGGGGCTTTTTCTGTATGTCTCCTGATGCCCTGAACTAGGAGGTTCAAATGCTCAAGGCTTCTACAGGGACCTTCTCCTGGACCAACTCCTGAACTTATAGATGGGGAAACTAAGGTCTGGAGAAGGGCAGTCTCAGACGAAAAAACCCTGCCCACCCGGTCACCTGAGGACACTAATAGCAGACAGGACAGAACACAGACAGTGGTATGACACATACAGGGGCACAGAGCATGGCGGAGACATGCAGGGAGAGAGGCTGGGAGACGATCCAGTCAGAGAGGGAGACAGAGGCCTAGTAAACTGGCTGTCAAGCGTCACACACTTCCACAACTGTGTGCAAAGCCACGAGGTTTGCCATCCTCCACCTTCAAAAGGCAACACTGCTTGGTTTCCTGGCTGGCCTGTGGGTCTGGCCTCACTTTCAGGTAAAGGCAGGGTGTGGGTGGGACATCCAGCTTCCCCACTCTAGCATTCAAGGCTCCATCCCTCTCTGGAGAGGAGACCTTAAGGAGAGGAACAGAGGGGTAAGGTGTTCCAGGGACTAGAAGCCCCTAGAGGCTTCCTCAAACTCCACCTTGTGAGTTCCAAGTGTCTTACACCCGGAAAGTGTACGGCAGGCCCTCCAGGTTGGACTTCCCACTCCTGACCCCCCCACACAGGCACATGCGCCCACAGCAGGCATAGCTCTGCTTCCATGTGCCTTTCCCTTGGGTGTGACACCGCCACACATGCTCGGTGTCAGAGGCCCATAAGATCTCCTTCCGGAGCTGCCACGCTCTCAGCTGTCCTCCTCCGAACAAAGCCCGGTCTTAATTTCAGAGGGAGGGCTGGGATGGGAGAGCTTGTGCTGAGAAGGGGGATAGGAAACCTGTTGACATGTTCAGACATTGGGCCTGGCAGGGGGCCCAGCCTGAGTCACAGCTGCTGAGTATATCAACATGGCATTGTACTGAGGCAAGTGAAGCCTGGGGCCACAGGCCAGGGCACTGGGGTCCTGGACAGCAGGAGGCTGGCTTCCTGACCAACCGCTCCCTTAATGTCCCCTGCCAAACTTTCCTTCTTTCTGGCCTTTCTCTACAGAAATCACTTCTGTGTTGCCACAAAAATGCAGGGCTGAGACCTAGGAACAGACTGGAAGAAATGGTGGCAGGCAGGGAGGAAGGACGGCCTAGGAAGAGATAGAACATCTTGGGCAGTGGGAGGAAGGGAGGCCCCTGGCCAAAGGAAAGGACAGTTAGGAGATCCCCACAAGAAGGTGACTCAGCAGGCCCCTGGTTATTAACCCTGACAATAGCGGGAGGGGGCGGGAGCTGCACCCGAAGATCAAGAAATGGGGTGGGGGGTGGGCCGGGAGGACCTAGGAGTTCTGGTCACACTGCATTCCAGCTCCAGCCTAAGCAGATGCAGCTCTCGCTCACAGCCAGCAGGGGGTGGCAGCATTCGTGCTAGGGAGGAAGGGGGCACAGGGGATCACAAACTGCCTCCTCTCAACTCCCCAGAACTGGACTCCTCAAAATGAGGAGTCTCTGGCTCCCCTGAGCCAGCCTGAAAAGAACTCATAGGTCCTGTCCACTTCCATGTGTCTCCCATCTGATTCAGACTCATCCCTCTTGCTGCTCCTCAGCAAGAACATCCATGGTAGTTCTTGAAAAAAGCACCCCTCAGACTTTTCTTTGACTGGGAAAGCACGGGGTCTCCTGTCCACGCTCCACTCTGCCCTCCACTGTGACTCAGCTCCTCTGCTGGGCCTGGGATCCCAGCCAGAATTATTCCTGGCTTCCACGGGCAGGATTCAGGCTTCCTCTCCCACAAAGGGATGGGGAGCACCCCTCAGCCCTGCCTCCTTCCCAAACTGTCCCCTCCTTTGAAGGATTGTTTAGGGCCAAGACCTCCTCATTGCCTCGGGTTGGGGGAGGCAAAATGGGTGCAGGGAAGGTAGTATGTAGGCATCCCAAGATCACAATGCACCTCCCTCTGGCTGCAGGCACAGGCTGTCTAATCCTGACCAGCTTTACAGGAACAATGCTGCCTGCCCAGGGTCTCCCTCCTGCCCCCAACACAGTTCCGCGGGACTCATCGTCTCCTTCATGCGACGCGGCCCTTTCCACAGTCCTGATGGGAGAGGCCTTGAAAATGAAGTGCCCTTTCCTACCAGCAATAAAAACAAAGCACAAGCCAAGAGTACAATGTCATAATTAATCGTTCCTAACAAACTTTCTTTGAGAGAGAAAGAGGGTGTTAGTACTTTTATTTTCATAGCTTATGGGAAATATTTCTATTGAGAATAGCACTGGCTATTAATTATATTCACATTAATGGCATTTGATTTTAATATTTATAGCTTGGTATTTAGAAGGCTGTTTTTTCCCTTTGTGGGGACTATTACTTTGGAACCTGAGGGACCTCTGGAGACCTACTCTGACCCCTTTCTTTTATAGCTAAGGAAATCCAGAGAGGGGAGGCGATTTGCTCAAGGTCACACAGCAATTCAGTGGCAAGGCCAAGCCTAGGACTAAGGACACCAAGGGCCAGGGCTGTTTCAACTCCCTCGCACAATCTGTCATTTTGTTGGTGGACCACCATGCCTCTCATTAAGGGGTAAAGGATGAGACTCTGCAACCTCTCCAAAGACAGCTCCAGGAAGATATTTCCTCAGCCCGTGTCACCATCAGTACACTGGGGCCCAGGGAGCCAGGAAATGGGTGAACTGCTCTAGTGTCTGGGCCTCTGAGCCAAACCTGGTCTTGGCTGCTACAGCTGCTAGAGATGGTAAGGGGCTGAGGTGGGGGGGGGGTGCTGAGGGGGTGGGGTGGCAAGGGGCAGGAGAGCAGAGGGAGCAGTTGGTAGGTGAAGGTGTCTCTTACCAGTTGTCTTCCCAGCTGTCCCTGCTTCAGCCCTGACACTAAGCTGCTGAAACACTACGATGCGACTGGGAGTGGGGACAGGGGGCACAGCCCAAACAAGAGTTAAGTCTCAGACTCCTAAAGGCCAGGGGAAGTGCCTACCAGAGGCACTGATTGTGGGAAGGCAATCGGGGGCCCTAGTAGGAATGAATATCTCTTGTTTCTCTGAGGCTCCTCAAGTACTGTTCAGCCCCAGGGCTTAGCTGCACCTTCTTCTTTCCCTTTGAATGAGAATGCAGACTTGGCCCTGGCTGGTGTGGCTCAGTGGATTGAGTGCCAGCCTGCGAACCAAAGGATCACTGGTTTGATTCCCAGTCATGGCACATGCCTGGGTTGCGGGCCAGGTCCCTGGAAGGGGGCACTCGAGAGGCAACCACACATTGATGTTTCCCTCTCTTTCTCCCTTCTTTCCCCTCTCTCTAAAAATAAATAAATAAATAAAATCTTAAAGCCCTAGTTGGTTAGAGCATCATGGTGAGAAGCCACAGTTGTGGTTTCCATCCCAGTCAGGGTACATACAAGAATCAACCAATGAATGCATAAATAAGTGGAACAAAAAATGTTTCTCTCTCTAAAAAAATAATGAATTTAACAAAAATGTGGACCCCTGGGGAGGTTGGGGGTAGGGCAGAGATAACATCAGTAGGCTTCCTCAAGTGAGGACTGGGGCTCAGGTGTCCTCAAAGGCCTCCATGCAAAGGGCACAACTTCCTTCAGATCCAGGTGGACAATTCCTGTGACAAGTCCCATGACGGGAATCACCAGCCCCTGATCCACAGCCCAGCAGGGTCCTGGGTCTTTCAGGCTGGGGTGAAGGCCATTGTTAAGTGTTAACAGGCCCTGGCAAAATAGCAGAGCATTGAGGTATCCTGGGTCCCAAAGCAGAATCTCCAGACCGCAGGAGTGAGCCTCAACAGCCCCGTCCCTCCCTCCTGGACCTCCAACCTCTTCCCTGAGCTAGAGGAGTAAGATTTAATGGTATGATCACTCAACTGGAAGTCAGAAGTGGACCTGAGCTCAAGCCCTGACTTGTCACTCCCTTGCTGTGTGACAGGGAACTTCTCCGACCTTTGCTGTTCTTACCCCATGAGAGTCTGGATGAGCCCAGGCCTGCACCTCCCGCCTGTCCCCACTGAGGCTGCATAAGGCAGGCAATCCAGGAAGCTGTCGAGCACATGGACTTCGTCCGGAGGGAAGAGACACTTCTGCTTTGCGGGCCAGGGATCTCCCCACTTCTGACTCATCCTTCCTCCACCAGCTCCCCATGAGAAGATGCAGACCCCAGCACTGTCCTGCTGCCCAAACCATGACTATGGCTTCAACTCCAGAACTACTTGTGCGCACTGCCTGTCCCGAGCCCTGGTTCCAGGCCACCACCAGAGGTCCTGAGGAAGGAGGCAGGAAAGAATCCCAGGGTGCTGTGGTGAGTGGGGAGCAGGAGTTTGAGGTGGAGATACAGACATTCAGGCCCCCATCCCTCCCTTTAAGACACCTGCTGTCTCTTGTAAAGCCACCAGGGTGGGAGGGAGGGGGACAGCATCTGAGTCACCCACCCAGCTGTCCTGCCCAGGGCGGGGCCCAGCCCAAACCTGGACCCCAGGCGGGCCTTCCCTGCTGCTTTCAATCTCATTCTCCCTGCACTTAGGCTCCAGAATAGGAGGAATGTGTGTCTGTGTTGGGGGTACGGGGAGTGTTTCTGCTTCGAGCCTATAACCTAGTTCAAGGAGAGGGTACCCCAAACCCCTGGGTGTGGTTGAGGTATGCAGACTGGGCCACAGGGTCCCTCTGCATCCCAACCCAAAGCCTGGCCCTGAACTCTGAGCTCTAATTAAACATTAAACCAAACTACACCTTCACTTTCAACTTTAGCGGGAGGAGCTAGGACAACGCCTTTCCTCCTCTCCCAAATCTTTCATTCTACTCTGCACCTCACCCTGAGTACAGTAGACAAAAAAGGGAGCAACGAATCCTAGCTCCTCCCACTAGGAACATAGTCTGAGTCCCTCTTCCTCTCCACCCTGCTGTCCATCAGCCTGGGACCCAGATGTGCAAACCCACCCCCCTTTTCCGGAAGCCCAGCCTCCCCAGCCGGGATCAGTGGGAGAGAAGAGAGTCAGGTGGCTAAATATAACAAGTACATACACCACCCCCGCCCCTGCCCCACGTGTGCACACCCCTCTCTGGTGTTCTAGGCCTGGACAGCTGCACCAGGAGACAGCGGAGACAGACTGGTGTGGCCGGGTAGTGTGAGACCACACTGTGCTGACTCCACTGTGCTGTTTTCTGACCGGTGTCTACCCAGAAAGAGACCTGCTGAGAATGCCCTTCACAGGGATCTGCCACGGGAGCTTTGGTGGTCGAGTGGACCAATTTAGAACACCAACATTCTCTGGGGTTCTCCTAACTTGCCTCCTGTCGGACCTACTAACTAAATTGTTCAATTCTCAAGTGAAAAAGTTGGGAGTGTTCCCTTTCAACAGAAATAAAGTCAGTCTATCTGCCCACACGACTTCCACCTACTCTTTACAAGAGGATGGATCCACCATACCCACCATGCCTGGGGCTGGAGCTAGCGTAGGGGTGGAAAGAATACAGAATGTGTGCAGACTCTAAGAGCAAGAGTTTGGTAATGATACAGAGAGAGTAGCCCCGGTCCAGTAGCTCAGTTGGTTAGAACAGCATCCTGATAAGCCAAGGTTACAGGTTTGATCCCAGGCAGAATGTATACAAGAATTGACTAATAAATGCATGAGTAAGTGGAACAACAAAACTGATGTTTCTTTCTCTCTCAAATCAATCTTTTTTTTTTTTTAAGGGGAAAGAGGGGAACTCAAACCATAGTCCACACCCCCCACCCGTGCCTAGGGATCTTTGAGCACTGTTAGAGCTCTTCAGCTTGGGTCTTGGTAGAGAAAAGGGCAAGAGAGAAAAGGAAAGCAAATTCTTGGGAGACTGAAAGAGGGCCTAAACTCCCAGGCTCTAAAGGCCTTTTTAGAAAAGAGGGTGGAGTCAAGTAGGGTAGGGTAGGGTGGTGCAGGGGTGGGTGAGGTAAGAGAGGCCTAGAGCTTCCAACTGCTGGATTTCAAAACTGTCACTGTATTCCAGCAATTTATTAAGGGGTGGGGGTGGGGGCAGGCAGCACTGAGAGGATAGGCCAGAGCAAAGACAGCTAGGCTTGACTGGGAAAATGAAAGTGGCTCACACCAAGGAGAGAGGCAGAGGGAGGGACACAGCCCTAAACCCTGTGAGGCACCAGGCCGAGGAGCCCCTAGGAGGTTGGGGGAGCCCCCAGACCTGGGTATAACACAACTTCCCGAGGTGGAGCCTCTGCCCTCTGTCTCCCTCCCTCCCTTGCATTCCTGGGCCAAGCAGGCCAAGGGCTGTGGGAGTTGTGGGGGAAGAGGAGCCGGAGCCGATCTCCTGGAGATGTTTGGTGGGCCTGTCAGGACCTAGGGAAGGTCCTAGACAAGCAGGGAGAGAAGGATAGCCTCCCAGTTCTTAGAACCCCAGAAAGGGCTGTGCCAAGAGGGCCACCAACAGGCCCCGACATCGGGGAAAGGGGTCGCCCTGCCTTGTGACCTCTCTCCAGTACCACTGGACACCTGCCAGCTTGGAAGCTCTGTCTTAATGAACATCATGTGTTCAGAGCCAGTCTGGGCAAAATTGGCTCTGTGCCAAGCCTGCCAAGAAAAGTTCTAATAGGACCCTTTCACCCATTCCAATGTGCCCTGGAGTGCCCAGATTTCTTAGACCACACAGAGTTAGCTCTGCTTCGCTCAAGTTCCTCCCCCAGGCTCCAAATGGCCCGCAAACCTTACCCTGACTAAATGTGGGCTTGCCACCTGCCCCTACTTGGCCCTGGTGCCCCCACCATTCTTTATGTACCCCACCCTCTCCCAGAGAACCCTCCCTTATCTGTCCTATCCAGATGATTTCCCTCGGCACTGCCAGTCACCGCTGGGGGCATTTCCGGGGAGGGAGGAGACTAAATGGCAAAGTTATCAGAAGCCTGGGGCCGGGCAGGTGTGACCAGTCCGCCCGCACGCCGCCACCTGGGCGCACTCACCGCGCTTTAAGCTCCTTAAACTCCTCTCGCACTTTGCTCAGCTCCAGCTGCAGGCGGGCTCGCTCCTTGGCCACCGAGTCAAGGGTTTTGCGGGCATCGCCGAGCTCGGCCTCATAGGCGGCCTTGATGCCGGACACCTCCCGGCTGATCACCTCCTCAGACTCGGTGATGCGAAGGCGCAGACCTGCATTCTCCGTCTCCAGCGAGCGCACACGGTCGATGTATACCGCCAAGCGGTCGTTGAGCTCCTGCAGGTCCTCCTTCTCCTGCAATCGGGTGATTCGGGTGGGCGAGAGCGGAGTGGAGCTGGCCTGCGCCCCGCTGCGGGTGGCGCGCCGCTGGGACGGGGTCTCCATGGCCGGCAGGGTGGCAGCGCTGCCCGCAGGGCAGGGGTCCCGGGAAGGGCGCTGGGCTCGGGCCGAAGGACACAGATGGCTCGGATTTGGAGCGCGCCGGCCGGCTGGCTGTCGGCTTGCTCCTGGCAGAAGTGGAGATCTGGGCTGGGCGCTGTCAGACCTGGGATCGGGGTTGGCTGGTGTGGTTGCGGCACTCCAGCGAACACTGAGTCACCGGAGTCCGGGCAAAGGCTCTAATAGGTCCTGGGAATGGGAGGAGGGGCCACTGTTCTTAAAGGGGCCGTCGCAGACACACTGGGGTGGGGGCGGGAGTGGTGAGCAGGGGAAGAGGACCGCCCAGTCTTGGCGGAGTCCGGCCCCACCCTCTCCCGCGCACCCAAATCTTCCTGGAGCTTCGCTGAAGCTCCCGCCGCTGTTCTAGGCTGCTTAGCCCTCCTACTGTCTCACGCCTCAGAGGTACAGGGCAGGGCCAAGGGGCGACAGTGGGTGGGTGAAGGGCAGTAGGGAGAGGGAAAGTGCAAAGCAAGTGAGAATGCCGGGCAGGCAGATCCAGGAAAGGCGGTAGGGGGACGGAGGCTAGTGCCCATCACGGTGACTCACTCAGTCCACCACTGGTTCCCCCTTTCCTCCGCATGGCAATAATGAGTCACCCCTACCCCCCCACACACACACACACGCACACGTGGGCAGCCCATTCAAAGCTACATCTCAGTAAGCCAGGATGGGATGTGCAAGGTATGCCTGGGGGGAATCGGGGAAGCACAAAAGGTTCTAGATTCTGAGCTCCTTTTACATCCTCAGTTTTGGGATGGAGACCAGGAGTTAGGGGTCCCTATTTTGCTAGCTTCTGCACCAATTAATCTTCCTTCAGATGAGATCAGGGGCATTAAGGGTGGTATGGCCGTAGACTTAATCTTCCTTCAAAACCAACTATTGAGTCGCAGACCTAAATAACAAGCCACAGGCCCCCAGAGAAGGCCAAGAATAGTAGTCAGACACTGCTCCCTCCATCCCCTGCCCCCTTCCTTTGGACCCAAGCAATTGGAAAAAACGGCTGCCTAGGTTCCTCCCCTCTTCAGTCCCTTCCTACTGCTTACCCCACCCTATCAACTGTAGGACTGTACTGGGTTCCTCCCCACTGCCAGCACTGTACTTATTTTAATGGATAATTCAAAACAGACACCAAAGCTGTGTGTGCACTCATCATGTTGCCAGGACACCAGGTCCCAGATTTTTGTGGTTCCCAAAGGGGCCTGAAAGGGGGAGCGGAGCAGGGGGCTGTACAACCACTGGTACAACAGATCTCCATCCTGGCTGCAGCTAGGAAGGGGTGATGGGGGCAGGGACAGCAAAGACCCCATAACCAGTAGCCAGCACATTCCTCTTCAGCCAGGTCTGCTTGGCAGCTGGCTCTGGGGAAGGGCCAGACCCTCTAATAAAACAGGGCCATCCAGGTCCCCAGGTTTTCCACCCCAGCTCTAGAGCCTCACCAAGGACTTTTTTAAAAAAATATTTTATTTATTTATTTTTAGAGAGAGAGGGGAAGGGAGGAAGAGAAGGAAACATCAATGTGTGGTTGCCTCTCACACGTTGAAGACCTGGCCCCCAACCCAGGCATGTGTCCTGACTGGGAATCGAACAACAACCCTTTGGTTTGCAGGCCTGGCACTCAATCCACTGAGCCACACCAGCCAGGGCACCAAGGACCCTTTTGATCAGTCCTTCCACTCTTGTCCCCTAATCCCTGCCCTAACCTTGCCAGCCACCTAATCCTCTCTAAGAGATGGTAAAGCTCTGGAACCATGGGTGCCCTGACCCTGTGCCTCCAACAGTTTATTCTGATGAGGAACCTGGGAAATGAAATGATGTTGCTAACTCCTACATTTGCAGGACATCAGGGTTTTTCTGTAATATGCAAAAGAAGGGGAGCTGGGCAGGCCCTCTGTTCTGGGCTCTAGAGCTGGCCTCCAATGGACAAAAGGCTGGAGTAGGACTATGGCAAGGAGTGCTCAGAGAGGTCACGTGGGAGGGTGGGGCTGCTCTGGCTCCCATCTCTAGGAGAGTGCTGGACAGTATGGTGAGCATCCAGGATGCACCCAGGTGAGGGACCCAGGATATGGCTTCCCCTCCCGGCAGTCCCCTCCCTCAGGGTACAGGATCCACCCTTGGCTTCCCAGACAAAACAAAAAGTCTTGTTCTGCTTCTCCTTCTTCTGTTCCCCAAACCAGGAATGGAGGAGGGGTGGATGAGCCAGTGAAACTTGAGGGACCCGGCTTGTGTTGTTCCCACTGCCTCAGCACCCCCTGGCACTGAGCACCTGCTCTGCCCCACCCAGTCCACCCCCCACGCTCACTGTCTGGCTTCCCCTCCTGACTGGGGAAGCAAAACCACACTTAACTCTTCCTATTCTGGACCTCCCTATCTTTGGGGAAAAGAGGCAGGAGAAAGAAGGAAGGAACCTCACCCCAAATTTCACTCTAGGCTCTTTTCCAAAGAATCCCCTGCCTCATCATCACCAAAATGATCTCAATCCTAAATCTGAACTCCAAAGTGGGCTTTCATCCTAAATATTCAGTCCCAACTCTGGACCCCAGGTGCCACCAGTCTGCTCTCCTCCTGCCAGGGCATACAAAGATCCCCAGTCTTGGAAGAAGCAGGAGAAAGCAGGGAAGGCCAGCCAGGTGCAGAGGAGCACAGCCTGCTGGGAGTTAGGGTGGGCTGCATTGTGACTGGTTGGAGACCAGGTTCCACTTCTGCCTGTCATTTGCTGTGTGTTGATAGATCTAACAAATTATCTGGGCCTCAGTTTCCTGATCTGGGCTGAGTGGCTATCAAGATATAGGGATTGAGCCCTGGCTGGTGCAGCTCAGTGGACTGAGTGCTGGCCTGTGAACCGAAAGGTTGCCAGTTCAATTCCTGGTCAGAGCAAGACAACCAATTGATGTTTCTCTCCCTTTCTTTCTCCCTCCCTTCCCCTCTCTCTGAAAATAAAAATAAATAAAATCTTTAAAAAAACAGATATGGGGATTGAGCTACTGTGCTTTCTCTCAAGGGAGCTGCTCACTGGTAGAGAAAATGGGGAGAGGTGGTGTAACAGGGTGCAGCCAAGAGGGGGCCCCAAAAAGGGATTTGGAATGGGGCCCAGAACTCAGGATGTCCATGAGATATTAGAAAGACATATAAGATGTCCTCCTCCCTTCCCCCTCAGGTGTGGGGGGGGGGAGGGACAAATGGAGCAGGGCCACTGAGAGCTGTTTTGCATAACAACACCTTTGCAGCTAACCTCTGGCATGGTCATTTAACATATCTATAACCTTTAACTGGTTTCATAGATATGTTGAATAGCTGTGGCCATGCTTTGAGCCAGGGAGAAGGGAAAGACTTTCACCCAAGATGGAACTGGGAGGCAACTCCCCCTGTTTACAGCACCTGTGTGAGAGCTTGGAGATGATTGGCTCCATGCCATGGGGTCACACCTGCCCAGACTCACTATGGCAGCCCAGTAAAGCTGGAAGGATATGGGAGTCCTGGCAAGTGTAGCTGATTGTAGGAGGAGTCGAAAGTGGGGGTCCAGAGGAGAATTGGCGCAAGGATTTAAAACTGAGACGTGGCAGCCATTGAAGGGAGAGCCACGCGGCTTTGGCCAGGGAGAGAACCACGTTTTGGCAGAGTCAGAACCCCTGCAGCCATGTGAGGGAGAATCACCATGTGGCTTTAGCAGAGAACTGCCACTCGGCTTTGGTCAAATGGCGACCTCCTCCCTGCAACTTAGGTGAAGGGAGAGCCACGTGATTTCACCAGAGTGCAGACCCCCGCAGTTTTGGCAGAAGAGGACCACGTGGCTTTGGGGTGCTCCCTTTGGCCGCGTGGCCTGGGAAGCAGAAGACTTTGCCTGGAGGAAGGATGAAAGAACTCTTGCCAGAAAGCCATAAGAAGGTGCCACATGGCTTTGGACTAATCAGAGATCCTGCCTGGACGGCGACACAGCTGACGGTGTCAGGAGCCTGGATCCCGGATGTTTGCTTCTTTTCCTGAGTTACGGTACCCTGAATTAGGGGCAGGGGGAGAAGGAAGCACTGTGGGCATCTGTGGGTATCCCAAAGGACTTTGATATCTTAATGAAGACATTAGGTCACTACTTTAAGTCTGTATAGCATTAAATAAACATTTCCTTTCCTTTTCATAAATCTCTGGCATTGAAAGACGTCTTTCCTATAAGGCGGCAGACATAACGAAACTGTGTGTGTCTGTTCTATAACAGTGGAACCAAGCACAGTGGTTCACGAGCAGCACAGGACCCTGAACTGGATGAACTCCAGGTGGGTTCCAGAATCCTAGGAGCTGGAGCATTTATGAGTGATTATAAAAATAGTGGTGGTATTTTATTTTTTGGTTGTATTAAACTATAATCATGTTGTGTTAAAAAAAGAAGAAGAAGAAGAAGAAGAAGAAGAATATAGTGGTGACACCAAGGGGCAGTTTGGGCAGTGAAGGGGCACTTGTCTTGAAGACCAATGACCTTGGAGGGGCCCTTCTCTGTTCCCATAGCATCCTGTGCTTCCCTCTATGACCCTTCCCCTCAAAAGTGCTGTGAGGAACAAGAAGGACCAAGTCTTGGCTATCTGTGTCCCTAGCACCTGGTACAGTGCCTAGAACGCAGGAGGTGCTTGGTGTTTTAAAATAAACCAATGGCCCTGGCCAGTGTGGCTCACTTGGTTGGAGCACTGTCCTGTACACCAAAAGGTTTTGAGTTCAACAAGGGGCTGGGCAGGCCCAGTCAGGACCCAGAAACAATCAATGTTTCTCTTTCTTTCTCTCTCCCTTCCCCTCTCTCTAAAAGCAATGGAAAAAATGTCCTCAAGTGAGGATAAAAAAAATTAAACTGAACAAATGCATCTGGCCCTGCCACTTTCGGGTAATTAACTCTGGGCAAGTCTCCTTATCTACAAAACGGAGACGCTGCAATGATTAAGTTATTGCAATACAAGCGTTTGAAGGGAGGTTTCTTGGAGGTAGTAAAGTTAGGGGCTTCACAGAAGTGCGTTATACACAGATAGAGAATTCACTCATCCAACACATGTTTTTGAACGCCTATTGCTCTAGACACTAGGAATACAGCAGTGAATAAAACAGACAAAAATCTCTGCCCTCACGGAGCCTACATACTAGCAGAGGAAGACAGTCAATTAGGAAGAGACAAAATGATAGCTTGTTAGAAGATGATACATTTAGAAAACAAAAACTTTCATATTATGCTAATAAAATGTTTTCAATTAGCAATAATCGTGCCCCAGATAAACCACATTCATTGGCTACAATGCTGCCACTGCGCAAAGCTAATAAAATGTTTTCAAATTAAAAAAAAAAAAAGGACAGCGTGGTATTGGCCTAAAGATGAACAAATAGAACAATGAATTAGGATAGGGATTCCAGAAAGAGACCCACATAAATGTGGTCAACAGAACATCGACAAAGGTGCACACTTTGAAAGTGAGCAGTGTTGGGATAATCGTGTATCATCGATGAGAAAAGATGAGTCCGACCCACACCTCACACCTGATACTAAAGAGAACTCAAAATGAATCATAGATCTACATGTAAAACATAAACTATAAAACTTTAAGAAGAAAAATAAACCGTTAACATTTTGGTATATTACATCTTTTGTAGTATTTTATTCATATAAAATTTTGTCAGGCTGTATACACTGTGCTTATTACCAGATTTTGTTACTCAACATTAATTAACATTTTTCCATTTAAAAAAAAGAAGATGGTAAACACTATGAAAATAAAAATATAAAGCAGGACAATGCTCAGCAAATGAAGTAACTTACACTTTTATACTCTACAGTTGTACGTGTTCACCTGCATTCTCAACTTGGTCCACGAAACCACTTCATGGACTAGAGTTTATTTTGCTATTTTACAGGGGAGGCTGACTTTCCCCAAACTGGACAGCATCCTGGTCTAAATCTGAAATGTGCTCCACTGTCTTACTCCACTGTGGCCAGAGGTGTGGGAGGTGATGGGTAGAGTAGGGCAGGGAGGAAGTCTGTGAAGAGGTGGGAAAGTGTGGGAGGAGGTGCAGGCTGGGAGAAGTGGGAGGGAGGCAGGACCTAGTGCTGGGATGGGGTCTGAGCTGACAGATAAGGCGGGGTGAAGATGAAGAGGTGGGAAGCATGGGGACCAGCAAGGAAGGAGTCAGAGGCACTGGCCCGGCAACAGGCAAACAGAGTGGGCCTAGAAGGATGAAACCAGGAGGGATTCCAAAGCCTAATAATGGCTTGTGCAGGGAGCATTTGTAAGGACCTGCTGTTATTAGGCACTAGGTACACACATTACCTTGTCGAGCCTACACACTAACTGTACAAGATAGATACTAAGCCCTATTCTGCAGATGAGGAAACATCTTCATCCATTAAATACCAGTAACACCTCTGCCCCTAGGTTGTGACAACTGAAAATGTTCAGACATAGCCAAGTGCCCCCTGTGAGGCAAAACCTTCCGCAGCTGAGAACCACTTGTCTAAGATCACAAGGTTAGCAGCAGGACTGGCCTGAGTCAATGCCAAGATCTCATCGGCCTATAGGCCTGGACAGGTGGGGCTGGGGAGAGAATTCAAATGCATCCCAGCCTGTTGGGGAGACACTTATTCTCCCCCATAGGGGTGGAGAGGGGTGACTCTTTGGAGGAGGATCTAGGGTAGGGGGACGATTTTGAGAGGCAGGGCCATGGTTTGGAAATCCCTCTTCAGCGAGTTCTTGAGGGCAGGTGCCTGTCTTGTTCGTCCTTTGATCATCGTGGTCCGACACAACACCACACAACTGTTAAACTGCCGAGTCACTCATGCTTCATGAGCAGGTTATTGTTTTAACCTTGAGGCATAAGAACTTGCTTGTTCTCGAACTGGTTGCCATGTACCAGGCAGCGGCACAGGGTGTCCAACCCTCTGCCCAGGATGGCTGTGAACGCGGCCCAACACAAAATCGTAAACTTACTTAAAACATTATGAGATTTTTTTGTTTTCATTAGTGTTTGTGTATTTAATGTGTGGCCCAAGACAACTCTTCTTCTTCCAGTGTGGCCCAGAGATGCCAAAAGGTTGGACACCCCCAGCTAGGGGCTGTCTGAAAGTGATCCCATTTATCACCTCAGCCTTATGAGGTTAGGTATTAACTACATTTTGTATTCCAAGAACCCAAAACTTCGATAGGTTGAGTAACTGGCCTGAGATAGCACAGCTGAGCAGACTGCTTTATTTCTGCCCAGGCTCAGCTGGGAGAAATGACGCAGGTTCAGAGAGGATTAGCTCAGTTTAGTTGCAGGATGTCCAACCTTTTGACACTGGAAGAAGAGTTGTCTTGGGCCACACATTAAATACATTGTGACACATAATCACACAAAAAGAAACAACTCAAGTTCTAGGTGAATTTACGACTTTGTGTTGGGCCGTGCTCACAGCCATCCTGGGCTGCATGTGGCCTGCAGGCTGCAGGTTGGACACCCCTAGTAGTGGGTAAGGCTCTTAGGAGGAGTGATGGACAGCCATTAGTAAACCCAGAGAACCCTCATTTGAATGAAATCTCACCCATAAAGCCCAATGTACTAAACAGGCACAGGCTCTCTAATAGGGGAGTTTGGAAGCTCCAGCCTGGTGATATTTTACCCGCCCCCCCCCCCCAGGCTCCCAGGGTGAATAAGCCCCACCCTCTCTTTACAAGTGGGCTTCTGAGGCCTGGGGAGGAAAGATTTGCTTAAAGTCACACAGCCAGGCTTGCTCAGAATTCCCCAAATAGTGCTTTGACCCCCATCTCACTCCATCACAAGAACCAGGACATCTCTGGACAGATCTGAAGGGGCTGATCCACCCTAAGGGACCAGCACTAACGTTTCTACAATAGGCAGAGGCTGGCTGCTCAGCCTGAGCTGGCAGTCTTCCCTCACTGCTCCAGCCTGACCGGAAATGGCTGGGTAGGTCGCCCTGGTGACAGCCCTTTCACAATCAAGATTACTACCTTGATCCTCTGAAGTCTGTTTGAGGCGCACAGAGCAAGCACCAGTACGCCCATCATACAGATGAGTAGACTGAGGTTTGGGCAGGTTAACTGATTTGCCGAAGGCCACGTAGCTGACTGGTGACAGCAGCAAGCCCCAACCTCTACGTCTGCCTCCAGATTAACTACACCCCACCGCTCTTCCGCCAGGCCCTCAAGGAGGCCAATCCGGCAGCAAAATCCTGGAGTCGGCCCGGGAGCTCCCTCCCAACGTTTCAAACCTCCCCCACCTGCTGTTATTAAGCATTAGTTAGGTTGAGCCAAGACATAGGCCCCGCCCCCTGAGTCGTAGGCTCGGAACTGACACAGTACACAGTACCGCCACGATACAGGCCAAGCCAGAGCCAGTGGGATGAAACTCACTCGGCATTGCTGTCCCCTTCTCCCCTTCCATCCCCCTGCGTTGGCCCTGTCTCACCTGGGGTGGGTGGGGGAAGGGAGGTTGGAGTGGTTAGGGGAGGGGTCTGAGGACAGGCGGGTCCCTGCGCACAGGGACTCACTCGGAACTCCGGCCCAGGCGGGGTTGTCCCGCCCCAGCCGCAGGCGGGCGAGGGCTGCCGCGGTTGCTGACGCAGGCTTCTGCGTGTGGGCGGCTGCCTGCTAGTCTGTGTGTGTCTGTGTGTGTGGTTGCTGGGGCCTCCCTGGCCTCCTAAATAGGGATTTCCTCTCTCTGTTGCCAAGGAAACAAACAGAAGCGCCACAACTCTTAGAAAGGGGCTGGAGGAAAGGGCCTGCAAGTTCTACACCCCTACACAGTTCCAGGAAGTGAGGCAGAGGGGGACTCCCTTTCATCCTCCCGTCGTCCAGGTGCTCACCTACCCTTTGTGGGGCCTGGAACGAGAGCGGCCCACTGCCATGGTCTGCAGAGCACTGAGGAGGTCCCTAGGTTTGGGTGCTACAACCAGGACAATTCCTGGCGAATCCTAGCAGTTGGTCTCCCTGCATGTTCGTCCAATTTTTGTAGGGAGACCCTCTTTAAAAAAATATGAGAATATCTTTTTACAAATGTTACATGAATGTATGACCATGTGGAAACATAGGCAGGCTCCTCTCACAGTCTGGGAAGGGCCCGTGCACCTGAGGGGCTCTGAAGCTTCACCTTCATTAGCTTCATAGTAAATTTCACCCTGTCCCCAACAGCTGGAGCCCCTGAAGCCCCAAAGCCCCTCAGACTCTCCCTGGGACTCAACCCACTGAAGTCAACTGGGCAAATGAACCCTCATGAAGAGGATGGTGGTTAATCAGCTGGTGTCCTTGTTGGGGGGCAGAGTTGGGGCAAGGGGCACTTTCTGGAGAAGTGGCAGAGGATGCCAGGTGGGGCAGGTCGATGGGCTGTGTCTCTGCCAGGTCAGGAGCTCCTGGAGGGAGGGCCTGCAGGATGGGGAAGGGACTGCCTTGGGCCAGAGTTTCGTCATCAATTGCCTAGAAGCCAGAACTTCCGAGCCAGAAGGAGTCTGAGGGCATCGTGCTGGCCAACCCCTTCATTTCTAAACCTGCCTCAGCCCAGCTCCCCAGATCCTCTGTCCCTCTGTCCCACTGTCCCTAAGATGGCCCAAAGGTCTGCCCTGGAGCCACACCCCATTAGTCATCTTTGCCCAACAAGTCCAAAGCTTACAGGGCACCTACAGAGCCCTGCTGACTTTGGCCCTCCACCCCTGACAGGTAAAGGGGACCCACTGGAGTGGGGCGGGGGCAGCAGGGGCCTGGCTGGGAGGGACAGGATGCACAGGCTGTGGCTGCCTGCTCTCAGGCTGCCCAGGGAGAGGCCACGGGGGCATCTGTTTCCTCTTGGCCATGTTTCCCTCAATCTTACCCCTAGAGGAGGTAAAAATGGTGCTGGCTTCCTGAAGCAGAGCTTCCTGGACAGATAGAGTGTCCATCAAAACATCCCACATCCCCTCACCTCTCTCCTGAAGCTTCAAGGAGCTGAAGTAAGGCTTAGGTGAAGGCATATTTCCTCTCGGAACAGAGAGGTGAGGTCCTGGGGTGCAATGAGTACCAATGATTATCCAGATCGATACCTAGGCTGGGTCCCAGTGGGATGTGTTTCAGGAGAGGCAGGGGACCTGTCTGGCTCACGGGTGAGGTCTCACTCAGGCACTTAGTGGATCACGGGTGGAGGGTGGACCAGAAAGAGTTGAGCAAAGAGGGTAAGTGGGATGAAGGGAGAGATGAGTAGGTAAAAGGAGGAGGCTGGGGGGAAAGTCTACCATGAGGGAGGAAGAACTGAGTTTTGAAGTGAGGGGGGTGGGAATCACATCTGGAGTCTGGGCCAGGGTTTGGGGAGCAGGGCAGAGGAGAGGCCCAGGATTGGGGAGCAGGACAGAGGAGATGCCCAGGAATTGAGGAGAGGGGCAGCTGCCCAGGCTGACACCACAGCTCCAGCCCCAGATCCTGGTGGGGCAAATATTTACCCAGCAACAGTTGCTAAGCAGGGAAGGAGGAGGGAGGCCAGTAGCCAGAGGGCCTTTGAGGCTCCACCCCATCCCTCATGAAAGACAGCTTAGAGAGAGTGAGCCACCCTGTTCTCCCACCCTGAAGGCTCTGCTATATCCCTCCAAACACACATATCTTGGGGTCACTTCTACCCACCTCCAACCCCAACCTGGCAACAGGCTGGAGGGCTGGGCTAGGGGGAATTTAATCCCTGGGCTGCCATGCCTTCCCTCCAGCCTGGGACAGCTCTGGGGACTCAAACCTTAGAAAATGCTCTGTTCCCAACTTGCTGTTCAGTAGGGGCTGGACGGGTGGTCCAAGGAGTCAGGGCACAGTGAGGAAGGAGATGCTGAAAAATGGAGACAAGATGTCCAGAGGACGCAGACGGGAAGAGGGGATGAGGAGGCTGAAGAGTGGGAGAGGAGTGACTCCAGTAGAGGCTGTGAAGGTGCATGTCGGGGATGTTGATGGGCCCAGAGAAGAGGGGTCCTCAGCACTCCCTGCTCTGGCCCCTGGTGGGGGTGGGGGCAAAAGAAGGGAGGGTGTGCTCAAATGGAGCCAGATGTGGCCCATGTGATGTGGGCTGTTGCTAGCATGGGCACAGTGGTGGCAGGACATACCACTGTTGCCGGGAAGGATTAGTCAGAAGCTGGGAGGGAGCAGGGGAGAAGGACAGCTAGTCCGGGACCCCCAGGGAAGCAGATGGGAGCTTTGGGGAGGGTGGAAAGGCTCACAGCCTGCAAGGAGGAGCCAGCTAGGGGCAAGGCTGCCTTCCCCATCCCACCACCATCCTCAAGGTTCCCATCTATTCCCCTAGCTGACACTCAGTTTCCATATGCAGAATGATACCCCCTCCCAGGGCCCAAGATATGTCCAGCACACAGGAGGGACAGATAGTAGTTCTCTTTCTTATCTACCTCCCAGGGTGAGGTTTACGTTCTGCAGAGCTTCTCCCTGGGGGTTGATAGGTTCTCACCTCTGCCACAGGCCCTCTGGAAACTGGGGCATAGGAATGGGAGGGAAGGGTGCAGAGAGGATGCTGCTGAGGCCAAGAGGAGGTGCCTGGTGCTAATGGAGGTTCTTAAAGTTCGAACGGTGGGCAGAGCGGCTGCAGGCCACATGGGTTCACCCTGGAAGAGGGTAAAGGGAAGGCGGTCACTGTGAAATGACGCTCAAGAGAGACTGAAACTCTACCCGAGGAGGGACTTTTTCGGGCCCCTACAATAGCATGAGCTGGTCCAGAGGGGCCACCCCAGGAAACAAAGCAGACCTAAAGGGTGGGCCAGGACACAGCAGTTAAGGCAAGATCTCCAGAAAGAGAACAAGGGACCCCTGGAGAGCCAGATCCAAGCTGGCAACCAAAAGAGTGTTGTTTTCCAAAGTCCCATCGGAAAGTTTGAAAAATACGCATGGAAACATGACTCACCGCCCCCTGCCCATGGCCCCCCTTTCCTGGTTTCTGTGATTTTTCTCCCAAGAGTTAATTCAAATCACATTCTCACAGAAACCAAGCTTAATGAGGGAGGGCAAAGAGCCACTGAAGGAGGCAAGGAGGCGCCAAGGGAAGGGCTAGAGATGGAGAAGTGCTGGGCTGGGCAGACAAGGCTCCGGTGACTGTCCACTGCAGTCACCTTGGGTGGCAGGGAACTCGTGCATACCAACACCTCCGAATCTGTGGTATGACCACCATACCCTATTGCCCTGTGTACCCCAGGACCAGAGACTTGGCTTCTGGCCCTCTTTGGAACCCTTCCCAAGGCCACAGCTGAGACCAGAGGCTGGGAGGTGGGGCAGGGAGCTCCCTGAACTCACTCACTTGTCTCCACTGCTCCTTCCCTCCAAAACATGTGTCCTGGAGCATCCTCTCTTTGGGCTGGAGAGGGTCCCACCCATGATGGTGTCTCTGAGCCAGGAATTCCCAGCCTATCCCGAAGATGGGGAGCATGGCGCTTGGCCAAGGGTGAGTGGCCCTTCCAGAGAGTTCCTGGAAGAGGACTCCAAGCACTCCGAGGTCAGGGCTGATCCCCTGAGCTTCCATACTTGCCACCCCTCCTTGGATGTCTCAGATGTTCTCCATGTCCCCCCAGCACCCACAGCCCCACCCTGTTCCTCCTTCCTCAGCCTCCCCCTGACCTGATTTCCCTTTGGCCAGTGAGTCCCCAAGTCATGTGGATATCTCCAAAGTCCATCTCTGTTCTGAGCACTGCCTCCAGTTCCCCATTCCGGTCACCCTCACCCCTGGCCAGGGTAGCTACAGGGCACCCACGCCAGCTCTCCTGCTCCCACTCTTGCCTCCATTCGGATCCTTTCTCCTCACTGAACCCAGTCATCTTTCCAAAAATGTCAACCTTGGCACATTCCCACAAGACTTCAAACTAACCGTCCTACGAGGGATGAAGCCTCGAGCAGGCTTAGAAGCCCTCCGTGACCCAGTTCTGCTTGTATCTCCAGCCTCATGGTTTGCCCTCTAGGTTCCAGCAATCCCGACCTCTCTTCTTACACCTAAGGCAACCTGCTTGAAGCTGGCACATGCTTTGCTCTCTGACCAACTCCTACTCATTCTCCAGCTACAAGTGCCACTAAGACAGAGCTAGGTGTAACTGCTAAGCCCCCAACATCTCTCATCATACTGTGTGACACTGTCTGCACACCTCTGTCTTCCCCCATTAGGGAAAATCCTTGAGGGTAGATGCTAGGGGTGGGGTGGGGCGTCTGGTCCTCTCCTATATTCCCAGCCCCCAGCACAGTGCCTGGGACATGGAAGCGGCTCTGTTCACTCTTGAGCTGACAATCCCACCATAGTTCCATCACGAACCCAGCATCTCTCAAAGTGCTTGACTTCTCCCTTTATTTTTCCCACACACCCTACTCTTTAATACCCAATTCTGGCCTTACTTTCCTTCCATGCGCCACTCACTGCCTCCCTTCATCAGAGCTCCCTGTGTGCCCTGCATCTAGGCCTCTCCCCACACCCACCCAAGGGCGTACTCACAATACTGCCTGTAGTAACAGCAGCCACTGTTAATAGAGGCTCACTCTGTGTCCGGGCCTGTTCTCGGTTCTTTCCAGTCATTGGCTCATTTGATGCCCAGCAGGAGCTAAACAGAGGTTGGCCCAAGAATTTGACTTGTCTGCCGGTTCATGACAGATCTCTCCAGGAGCTTACATCTCAGTAGTCTCTGTGTGTAAAGGAGATAGGGTATACACGAGGCACTTAATAAATGTTTATTGAGGAAATGAACGATACAATTGCCTGCCTTTATAGCAGGTCCTATCTGTACTGAAACATCTCCAGGCAGCCCTGGGAGGTAAGCATATCAAGTACATTATTCTCATTTTATAAAGGAGGACTCACTCAGTTCAGGTGAGTGAGGAGGGACCAGCTTCCAGCCACACGATAGTAACGGCCTCTCAAATTCTAGCACCTTCAGGGCGATGCAGAATGCCACATGGTGTGGGACAGGGAGCCACTGTGCCAGGGATGGGTTATTGGAGTTTTCAGGGCTCAGGGCTGGGGGGAACCTTAGAGACCACATATCCAGTGGTCTCAACCCTCACTGGAAATCACAATGGCTTGGGGGAGGGAGCTTTCAAACTGCCAATGCCCAAAGTCTCAGATATCTTGATTCATTAATTGGTCTAGGGTGGGACCTGGGCATTTTTCAGCAAATGCCACTTTAGTTTGTCATTTTCCAGACCAAGAAGCTGAGGTTTGGAGTGAGAATTATAATAACAGCTAGTACGTGCTGAATGCTTACAATGCCACTCACCCACCTGATCCTCGCCAGACCCTGCACGGAGGGGACTGTTATTATCAGTCCCATTCTGCAGTGAGAAAACAAGACACAACGGGTCCCCAAGGTTACACAAACAATAAGTGGTGGAGCTGCCTTTGAAGCCTTCACTCAACCTTGACCCCACAGCTGTCAACTCCAAAGTGGCAAAGGAGCCCACGGAGAAGCCAGGCCCAGATCCCACCAGTCTGGGCAGAAAAGTCCAGAAGCTGGTGAGAGTGGGTAAACTGAGGTCAGAGAAGCCACAGTCCAGGTGGGAGGCCGGGAGGGTCCTGAGGGACTGCAGGGGTGGGGGGAGAGGGGTGGGGCAACACAGCCACTTCCCCTGAGTCTGCCCTTTGTCCACCCGCCCGTGTGGGGGGGCCCCCCCACCCTCCCTCCTCCTGACCAGCCCCAGCAGAGCTGTCATCCTCCCAGTGCTGATGCAGCCTCCTAATTGCTGATCAGGAGGAGGCAATTACGTCCAATTAGGGAGCAAGAGCTAATTAGTGCTCAGCTTCCCTGGCCTCTGGGTCTGCAGGAAACTGCTGCCCTTCTTCCCCCACCCTCAGGGAAGAGAATTGCTGCTTGTATTGAGCAGGCCAGGAGTTCACATTTCTTCCTTGTTCTTCCAGGGATCAAGGGTCAAGCACTTAGGTTTGTCCCCCACCTCTGCACTGAGAGGCAGCTCTGTTTCCCAGTCTCACTGGACAAGAACATCCACATCAAACCATAATTCACACGTGCTGCCCACCATCCCATCTCTCCTCCTGGCACTCCTGGAGGTAGGGGACCCCTCTCTATCGCTGGGGCCCAGAGAGGGTAAGTAATCTGCCGAAATCAGTCCACTCTGACCCCAGATCTTGTACTCCTGATGCACGTTTGTGATAAGTCTTTCCGATGACCTCACCTCCATATTCCTGGTGTAACCTGTTAGAGGTGGGACAGGAGCTGCACACCTTCTTTCTACTGCTACACTGTGCTGGGGGATCCCATTTAATTTGCTGTCTCCCTCTGTTCATCTGCTGACTGTTCCCAAGAACCCAGTGCCAAATTCAAGAGCCTGGAGACAAGGGATGGGGCACATCTGGAGACATCTACTGGGGTAGATGGGGAACTCCCAGGCTCTTGAAGGGCTGGGCATGGGGAGTGGAGGGTGGGTGGGCAGGGCAGATGTGATGCTCACAGCCATACATGCACACGTGCATGCGCACGCACACACACATCCCTTCCGCTAATTCACCTGGTAACCTTGGAGAAGTTGCCTTTCTTTTATGGGCCTCAGTTTCTTTACCTACAAAACAAGCAGACTGAACTGGAAGATTTCCAAGGCCCTTCAAACCTCCATTCCTCTGCTGCAGGGTGAGAGATGGTGAAGGGCTGAGTTTCCCTCTTACAGGCCATCAAGGTCGAGGGATGGAATGGGAATACCCATCTCATACTGAAACTGTGGGGGCCCCACAGCTAAACAAGAATGAAACTGTCTTGAGGGTGACTGGGGTAGATGGGGAACTCCCAGGCTCTTGAAGGGCTGGGCATGGGGAGTGGAGGGTGGGTGGGCAGGGCAGATGTGATGCTCACAGCCATACACGCGCACACACACACTCCTGCACCCAGAACTAGAACTGCAGGAGAATGACAGGCGGGGGATCCCAGTTTCTGGTCCACATCAGGCCATGCATCTTGGCAGCCTTCCTCCCCATCAGTGCTGGACACACAGGTTACAGCAGGCAGGCAGATGGGGAGGGGGAGGGCCCCTGCCCATCTACTCCAGAGTCTTAGCCACACTCTAACTTCCATGCCCCTGTTCTTACTTTTCTGTTTTCTGGGTCCTCACAAACATGGTTAGAGTTAGACTAGCCTGGGTTCAAATCCTGGCTTTGCCATCCATGTCCTATCCTACCTGTGTCACCCTGAGCTAGGGCGATAGTTTACTCTTCTATAAAAGGGGGTAACAGTAAGTCCACAAGGCCATTGTGAGCAATACGTGAGACTTGCAAATACAGTGAGAGCAGAGAGCACAGTTCCCCTCCTAGCATCTGTAGAGCCCAGGCCCAGGGGCTGAGGTTGGAGGAGCATGTGCTGAGCACCAAGAAGTAGCCCCAAGGCATCCGGTCCCCAGCACCCAGTCCTCCGCAGCCTTCCCTTTCCTGTGGTGAATCACAGTTCGAAGGCCCTGGGGACTTGGGAGTCCTGGCTTGCCACAAACACTACCATTGTCATAGAAACCAGACCTCCCCTTCCTTTCCGGCTGATTGATTTCAGTGCACCACGGTCCCCCATGCTGTGTCTGGTTCCTAGATCTCAGCTTTTGACTCATTGATCGAACTGTCTCTTACTTCATGCCCCCAAGATTCTGTCAACCTCACTGCCACTCCATGATTTGTGTGCCCCCACAGCCCCTTGGCCAGGGCCTTTCCCCAGCGGCCTCACACTCCCTTCCGGGCCAAGTTAGCCTGGGCACTCCCTAGGAAAACATCTGTCCGTGAGCCGTGAGCGCGAGTCAGCGCCGGCTACCTGGGGCCTGGAGCCCCCTCAGGCCTGTGGAGCCCAGCTCTCCGGCCCAGTTGACTCCTCAACTCTGGGGATGTGAGACCAGCAAGGGCAAGGGAGGTGGCCACCAGCTGAGACTGGCAGGCGCTGGCGCCATCTGCTGGCCTGGGGGAGACCAGCCCCACCTTCCCCTGGTGGCCATGTCCAGGCTAGCCCTGAGCGGCGGAAGGCCCTGGCTCTGCCCGTCTCTGGAGAGACGGGCATCCACACCGTTTGTTCATTCATCCTCTCACAGCTATTTACCATCTGCGAGCCCAAAACGGTCCTCTTGCTCGTGGAACAAGCAATTAAATTACAGCGAGTGCCTCAAAAGGGGCAGCTCAGGACGCCCAGGGGCAGTGCCCAACCGCCCAACCCAGGCTATGGCTTTGGAGCAGGCCTCCCTGGGGGAGTGGTGACTAAGTCCAGAATAATGATGACGACATCTGTTAAGCACTTTCTGTGTAGTGTATGCTCTACCAGTACTTTACATGCCTCTTCCCACTAATTAGACAACAATCCTATGAGGTAATTGCTACTATTATCTTCATTTTATTAATGGGAAAACATGTCCAGAGACTGAGTCACTTGCACAGGTAGTAGGCAGCACACTACCCACGCCCCTGTAGCCCAGGTTTGGAGGGCACCTGCACAGCCGCAGAAAGGGACAGGCCAGTGTGCTCCCAGCAGGACAAACTACAGGTGTGGGCACCATTGGCCACGTGGACAGAGGAGAGAAGGGCCAAGAGACTGAAAATGAGCACCCAGGGAGGAAACAGTTTGGAGAAGGTGGGGAGGGGCCAACAGGGTCAGAAGTCAGAGGTCAATCAAGAAAAAAACTGAGACTAGACACAGCCCCTGCTCTGAAGAGCTCTGGTCAGTACAGGAAGGTGGGACACAGAAGCACAGGGAGTAGACAGTCTCTCTCACAGGTGTGATGTCAGGGCCTGGGTCAGCCAACAGGCTTTGAGTAATCTGTGAAGGCTGCCTGGAAGAACAGTTACCCACCTGGAAGGCATGGAAGTACTTCTAGAAAACTGGCAATAAGGGATACTGGGGAAGCCTGGGCACCAGGCAGCCTGGCATATAGTGTTCCTCCTCTCTTTAGTACCTTGTCTGAACTTGTACACAGCAGGAACTCGGTACTGGTGCAAATCACTGACAGGGCTTCTGACTGATGGCTCAGGAGGGATCTCTACCACGTGAACCCCTTCCCCGAATCCCCACTGGTAACAGGAGTCTTACATGTAGTTGCCCTTGAGAGGGTGAAGGAGTAGATATGCACAGGTCAGTTGTTCCTGCCAGGCCCCCTGGGCCTTTGCAGGTGCTGTTTCTTCTGCCAAGAGCCCTCTCTGCTCCACTCCTCTTGGCTTTCTCCTCCTCATCCTTCAGAGGTGAGCTTAGGAGTCATGTCCTCTGGGAGACCACTGACCGTGCTGATGGCCTGTGGCGCTCCTTCTGTGTCTGCTGCGGCACCCAGTATTTACCTTTCACAAATCCTCAGCCCACAGTGCTGTCAAAGCTAGTTTACACGTTCTGCATGCTATACCACATTGGAAGCTCCCCCAGGACAGGGGGAGTGTCTCTCCAAAATCCATCATAGGGGAGGCACTCAAAAAATTTTTTGAAGCCCTGGCTGGCGTAGCTCAGTGGATTGAGCACGGGTTGCAAACCAAAGTGTTGCAGGTTCGATTCCCAGTCAGGGCACATGCCTGGGTTGTGGACCAGGTCCCTAGTGGGGACCACACAAGAGGCAACCACACATTGATGTTTCTCTCTCTCTTTCTCCCTCCCTTTCCCTCTCTAAAAATAATCTTTAAAATTTTTTTTTTTGAGTGAAGGATTAATTGAATGAGTGAAAGGAAGAAAATTACTGTGTGATACTGAACAAGTCACTCTTCATCTTTGGGCCTGTTTCATCTTCTGTAAAGTTGGGGCAGGAGAGTGTGGAACAGCGATGTGCTTATACCGGTTTAGTAACTATGCGGGGGGAAAGCCCTGGCTTGTGGCAGTTGCCAGTTTCCACAGTGTAAATTCTCTCACTGGCTGATTTCAAGTTGAACAACGAACTCTCACCAGCAGGTGCAAGGCACCTCTAGCTCACCACTACATGTGGGGTGGCTTGGGCTAGAAGGCCTCCAGGGCACTTTCTCTAGCTCAAGACCCCCTCCCAGGAACCTGAGCATCCAAGGTTAGGCTGCTCCCCACTCTCCTGGCCTCCCTAGCACCTCTGATTATCTCTTGTATCCAGTTCCAGGACCTGATGTCCTTTATTCCCGTGGTGTGCTCAAAGCCCTGAAAGAAGATGCATGTGGCTAGAGTGGAAAGTGGGAGGAGGGCAGGGTCAGCCAGACAGGCGTGCAGGTCCCAGAACACACAGGGCGTTCTAAACCACACAGAGGAGTCTGCTTGTGAATCTAATGCCAATGGGGAGTTAATACAAGGTTTTAAAGAAGACAGTTTCATGCATATATTTTTAAAAAGTGACCTTTCTGGACACTGTGTGGAGAATTGATTGCAGGGGGCAGGGGAGACAAGAACAGAGGAGGGAGACCAGTTAGGGGCTACACAATGGCTTGGGTCAGGAAGGTACCAGTGGCGGCAAGAAGTTGATGGATTTGGAAAATGTTCTGAGGTATAATTGAGAGGACTGACTGATGGACTGGATGGGAGGAGCTCCAGAAAAGGCAGGAATCACAGATGGCTCCAGATTCCTGGCTCGAGCAACCACGTGGGTGGTGGTCCTTTACCAGAAGCTGGGGAAGCTGGGGAAGGAGCAGGTCTGGACAGTTTCAGTAGTGCCAGGACTGAAAACTCAGGGCTCCTGGTTCCAAGCCAGGAAAATGGAAGCACCTGCTTTCCCTGTGGGGGCCAATGGGAGTAAACGTGGAAAAAATTGGGACAGAGAAAGGGGAACATGGCAATGCAGAGGGACGGAAGCAAGGGCACAAAATAAGTCACAATAGCCAACACAATGCCAGGCACGGTGCTGGATGTACGTCGAGTTAAATTCTCACCACAACATGACCATCTTTTCGCCACCTCGTGCCTTTTTACCCCCATATCCCACTTTCACTTTCTTCACAGTGAGTGTTGTGCCCAGAAACTGCATGAGCTATTTCTGTCCTGTGTGCCTCCCCATTCCCACGGACTACCGGCTCTGGGAGAGCAAAGACTTTGTCTTATTCAGTCGTGTTATCACCAGTGGTTGGAGCAGTGCTTGATGCAGCAAGTGATCGATATATATATTTATTTTGATTGCTTATTAGGTAGGGGTTATTACCATTGCCCTTCAGACCCAGGTCAGTTGGACTCAGAGCCTGTTTCCTTAGCCTGTCCCCTGAACAGTGTCTCTTCTGGATCCGAAGCCAGTCTTAAGGAGGTGGAGGGGGCTCAGGATAACCTGGGGAGCTTCTCGGACCACGGTGACATCCAAGTCTCAGCCACCGGCTTTTGGTCCTGAGTCAGGAATGACTGGTAGCCTCTCTTTGTCTCCTATGTGTTGGGTGCCCCGCCAGAAAAGGGCAAGGTGGGACCTTGAAATGACACCTGAGGAGGTAAGGCTGGGCATGGAGCCCTAGCTGGGCAGAAAGAAACATCTGGTCCCTGATGTCAAAGCCCAGACGGGAGCCGCTTCCAGTAGTTGATCTGCAACGCCACCTTGTGGCCAAGGTTCAAAGATCCTTTTCTTCCAATTGTCTCCTGCCCCTCAGGATCCAAGCAAGCTGGCCACCTGCCCAACTGGTAAGTTTTCCCTGGAACTTCTGGCACCAACCTCCAGTCATTCCTCCAGTCCTTTTCCTTCAAATGAACCTCGTTCATCCTTTAGGGACTCTAGATCTACTTCACCCAGGAAGCCGCTCCAAAATCCTCCAGCTTCAGTGGTCCCTCCCTTCTCAGCTTCCAGAAACTCACTGGGTGTCACTGTTTACCTCCAGGGTTCCAGACTCTGGGGTCAGACAGATCTGACTTTGAACATTGGAGTGTCCACGTACCAGCTGTGTGACCTGAGCAAGTTACTTAATCTTTTGAGCCATAGGTCCCTGATGTTAAGCAGAGATGGCAATTCAAGCCTCATGTAGTGATGAAGAGGATCAAATGAAGTCAAGTCTGGAAAGGCCCAGAGAGCCTGACAATAAGTAGGCACTCAGGAAAGGGCAAGTCCTTTCCCATCCCTCTCTCTGGCTTCCTCTTTCTTTTCCTGAAAAAGGAAGCACGATGGAGCAGAAGGCACAAGAGAGTCATAGGACCTGGGTTCTCTGGGCCTCAGTCTCTTCTGTAAAACAAGGCCATTAGGTAGGTGATGAACCTATTCATTCAACTTCAATTTCACCTACGACATTCTATACTTAATTCATCTGTGCCAGAGTGCCTCATGCTTCAGCGCCCCCTGTTATTATCTAGCACGGCGCCTGGCCCAGAAAGGGCCCTGGAAGAATCCCTCCTCAACAACCCACCAAGGGGATGTTTAATGCATCCCCCTCCCTGCCCCAAGAGAGCACCCAGCCCTGGCTGGCACCAGGAACCCCTCCCCCTCCCTTGCCCTGGCCCGAAACCAGAGCTGGCGCCACTGGGTGAGGAATCTGGGGACCAACTGTCACAGCTCCAGTATCACCTGCCTCCTGGACGCCTGGGTCCAGCCCTGAGTCCCAGAGGGCCCCTGTCAGCCAGCTGTCCTGGGGGACCCCAGCTCTGCCCCAGCCCCTCTGAGCTGCTCTCCCTGGGGAAATCAGAGAGTGCAGGAGACCTTGTGGGGGAGTGCTGGAGTGGTGGTCCCAGCAGAGGAGCGGAGGTGTCTCTCTGTACAGGCCCAAACCTCGGGCTGGGCTTCAAAGGAGATCGGGTCGCAACAACAAAAGGACCTGCATCTCTCCTCCAATCTCTGAGCCCTCTCAGTCCCAGGGACTGTCTTGCTCTCACACTTACTCCTATTTGTCCATGTTAACTGGGTCACGTAGACTAGTTTCTGTGTCCTGCTGAGAGCAAAGATCAAGTTTGATGTTTCTTTTGTGTGTCCTACAGAATTTTCCTAGGTATATTCTCACTGATTGGAATTAATGAGTTGAGTGTGTTCCAGAAACTGAGAGAGAACCGGCTGCGCTCTCAGCAGGAAGGATGGTGTTTAGGTAGCAAGGTGGACTTCCCATTAGGGAGGGGTATTAAGAAAACAGAAGCCCCATAAAGCATAGGAGACGAGGCCCCCCAGCTAGGACAGATGGAGAAGGCGTCCTGAGAGGAGTAGGGAGATGGGTGAGATAACCCCTATAAGGGCCAGCCAGCTGGGTAGAGCAGCCTTGGGGGTATCTCCGCCCTCCCTAGGGGCTCTCAGAATAGGGCTGAGGGGGGCGGGCATTAGGTGTGTGCCCCCTTCCCTTGGGACTCAGTGTGTAGACAGTGATAGCAGGTGCCCAGGTTTGCTCAGAAAAGAGACACAGACACACAGACAGACAAGCAGTCCAGCTCACCCACCTGACTCCTGTCCTCCAGCCTCCACAGGAGCCCTGGGTCACACTCTCAACTGGGTCGCCTTTCCTGCCCTGCAGCCAGGCCTGCCTACACCCACACACACTTGCACATGAACACACTTGCACATACAATCAACTCAACAACTCCACAGGGTCCTTTGTTCCTCAGCAGCCTGGTGTGTGTGTGTGTGTGTGTGTGTGTGTGTGTGAGAGAGAGAGAGAGAGAGAGTTAGTTTGCCTGCATTCCTGTGCTCAACAGGAATTATTCTTGGAATTATCTACTCTTTGTTTAGGACGATCTTATTTCTGCAAGTCTGCCAGATCTAGAACTGACTCCAAGTGACTCTTGGTGGGTCAGAATCCAGTGCCTGGCACATCCTAAGAGTTCAATAGGAAGTAGTTAGCTGAATAAAGGGATTAAAATTAATTAATGAAGACCACAGTTTAGTCAAAATCAACTACAAGGGGCCAACGACCAGTGGCCAGGAAACTGACATTGATTAAACACTTATGAGGGGCCAAGAGCCTCGTAAGCCTCTTTGGCTTATTATTTCCACTTTAGAGATGAGGAAATTGAGGTTCGGCAGTAAATAAATGCCCAAGGGGCAGAACTAACAGTCAGTAGTTTGACTCCAGAAGCCTGCTGCTTCCTCTTACACCGTGAAGCTTCAAATGTGCAGTTACAATCGACACGCTGTTACTGAGCTTCTTCTCTGGGCAAGGCCGGTGTACTGGCTGGATGCTAGGAGGTCAGGATGGGGGACAATGACAAAGATGAGAGACACAGTCCTGTTCTCTAATGTCCTAAAGAGGAGAGATATGCCACCTACACACCTTTCTGGTCATAAATTAGAGAGTGAGAGGTGGGATGCGGTGTGGGGAGCAAAGCCATCTAGCAAAATAGTTTAAGTAAGGCCTTGGGCCCTTATCATAATTCTAGACTGAGCAGGCAGCAGACAGGAGGAAAAGCAGGGCCATGGAGAGAAACCTAGCTTGGCCAACACAACTGTCAGTGGAAGAGAGGTGTCCACTGAATGCAGGGAGAAAGGTTGAAGGACTCATCAACACCCTGCCCTAGAACTGGCTCCTCAAGGTGCCCACCGCTGTGCGGACACTCTGGTGGTCCCCAGTGTGGATGGACACAGCCTGCGCCATCTGCAGGCACACATTCCCGTGTGTGCGCCAGAGCCACAGACCCAAGCACACTCACACACAGCCTGCCCTCCAGGGGCCAGGTTCACAGTTGCCTCTCCCACCTTGGATATTTGGATCCTCATAGGACACCTGAGGTGGACATATGGAGCATTAACACAAGGATCAGTCCTGCCCGGACCAGGGAGGTAGGTCCAGCAGGGAGGACCGCCTCCCCTACCCCATGCTTCTGTTTACCCTTTCTCATCCAGCAGCTGTCCCCCTCTTCACTCATACACACAAGTTTCTGTCCTTTGTTTTTTCTCCCCAGTCAAATCCCCAGGGGTTCTTTGGTCATTAACCTCCTGCTTTAATTAGCTCAGTGGGGAGGAAAGTGGAAGCGGGGCCAATTCAGTGATGGGTGTCTAGAGGGAAATCTCATTTGGGTGGGGACAGGAAGGCTCAGACCAGCTGGTGACAAAAATGCCTGGCACACAGTAAGTCCTATGCAACTGTTTGCTATTCTACTAATGTGAAAAACAGTCACCTAGTCTACAGAGTAGGACTCTTCCTGCCAGTGAGAGTCCCATAGCCCCCAGTACCACAGCTCCGCCCATTCAGGGTCCTGGGGCAGAAGGAGAAGGGACAAGAGTAGAGAACAGCCTACTCCCACAGGGCTTTGTCTCCGTATTTCTTCCTCTCCCACTCTTGCTTGGAGGCAGTGGCCCCCAATCCCACAATGAGGCTTGTTGTTAATCTTATGTTAAGTCCCTGATCTGGGGGGCACTCCTCCCCAACTCCAAGGTTTTCCAGGGGTTCTTCAGTCATGTCTCTCCTTCCCTGAATCCTCTGCCTTGCAAAGGAACAAGAGGCCCAGCGTGCCAATCCCTAACCCCTCCTTAGATCCTCCACTCTGGCTCCCATCCTCCACTGGTGTGCAAATTTACTCTTTCCAACAATCAATTTAGGGACTGGCTTGGCAGCTCAGCCCTCCCTCATGGCCTCACAGTGCCAGGTCTACAAAATCATCTCATCTGTCCCCCTGCTTCCAGCAGTACTTCAACCTCACAAACTAGTTCAGGTTTTTTATTTCCAAGATGCTCCAGAAAAGAACACCTTACTACTGTAACTCACCTACCCATTCTTATACAACTCTTGTAGGAAGTTCTACGTAAAGTCTGACCTCAAGACCGCATGCTGTATTGTCATCCTTTCTCCTCTTGGGAGACCCAGGCATAAAAAGGGTGACAAAAGAAATGCTAAAGATGTAGGGTGAGAGGAGAAGAAAAGATTGCATTATACTTCAACTTTACCAAACTCCCACTAAAAGTTCAATTTATGTCTTAAAAACTGTCAATTCATGCCTTAAAAACTTATTTTTTACTTTCACCAAATTTCCAGTCAAAGGATCTGAATTAATGGGTTTTCAATGGGGAAAGAGGTGAGTGAGTGGAATGACGGTGGAAGGTAACGAACAGATCGCCTTCAAGCTGTTTGCATGACCCGGACCTGAAGGAAGTCTGGGTCCCAGTCCATCGCGTCTCTCCTCTCTCCTTCTGTGGCACCCAAAAGCTCACGGCTCTCACTTGAAGCTGTTCAGTCACATCATGTCTTTAAGTCTACCTCTGTCCCCCCAACTCTCTGCCCCCCACATCTCTCCTCTCCCTCCACCCTCTCATCCTCCCCACCTCCTCACTCCACAGCCCTCCAGGCGCCCCTCCAATAATCTGAACGCCGTGAACTAACTCACCTCCCAGTCGGTGCCTCTCGGATCTCCGAGACTGGGGGGCGATTGGGGTAAGGGATGAGTGGGGATGGCTTGCCGCTCGGAAATGAGGGGACCCCTTCTTTTGCCTGGGAGTCCCACATTCCAGCCCGGCACCTCATCCTGGCCCCTACTGCGCGCAGAGCCGGGTTCTCCCTGCATCGCGGCTGCAGGCTTTGTCTGCTCTGCAGAGAACCTCTCCCAGCGGCCCAGAGCCGGATCGACTCTAGAAGAGCGGGAGGGGGAGCGGAGAGAGAGCACAGCAGGGAGGAGTAGAGGGGGGAGAGAGAAAGAGAGAGAGAGAGAGAGAGCGCGAGCGAGCGAGCGAGCGCGAGCGCCGCAGTGACCCAGACGGGACCGCTCCCGCCCTCCTGTCCCCCGCTCATTACCATAAGAAAGAGGGACCCGAGACCCGCCGAGACCGCGTGGGAGCCTGGCTTGGGAGAGGGGCACACTCCATTAGCCTTTTTTCAACCATTCGGTTTTTGTCCACTGACTCCTCTCTCCTTGCCCACGAAAAATTAGGGACCTCGACTTTCATCTCACCCCCTGCTTTGCCTCCGAGCCGCGGGTAAAGACCGAAGGCACATCCCGATCCTCCGGGTCAAGAATTCGTCCCCGCGCCCCCAAGGACGGGAAACTACAACTCCCGACATGCCCCGGGCGCCCCCGGCGCGCCCCCCTCCCGTCAGTTCCATGCTGCTCCATCCAGTTCATTTAAAACAAAAGAGTTTGAGCGCTGGAAGGGGCTGGGCTCTATTGGGGGCCACTGAGCGCTGCTCCTGGACTGGGGCTCGGTGCGGGAGCCTAAGGGGGACGTCTGGACGGCGGGGTCTAGAGACTCCCGGGTCCGAGGAGGGAGGGGTGGGGGCAGAGATCCTGCAGCCCCCCGCCCCCCGTCACCCCCGGAGAGGAGAGGAGATCCGCTTTCTGGGTTTTGTTTCTCTTTCCCCCCCACCCCCACCCCGGGGGCTTGGGCTAGGGGAGTCGGGTTACAGGGTGTTTGGGGAGGGGGGCTTAGGGGGAGGGTCTATCTTTCTATCTCAACGTCTTTCCCCCTCCCCAGTTCTTTGTTCCCCCCTCCCCACACACCCCCTCCTCTCCTCTCCCCTCCCCTCCTCTCTCCTCTTTTCCCTTCCACCACCTCTCTCTCTCTCTCTCCCTCTCTCTCCCTCTCTCTCTCCCCCAGCTTTTGTTTCGCCATGCCTAGTCTAGTGGTATCTGGAATAATGGAAAGAAATGGGGGCTTTGGAGAACTAGGATGTTTCGGGGGAAGCGCTAAGGACCGAGGGCTGCTGGAAGACGAGCGCGCCCTTCAGCTGGCTCTCGATCAACTCTGCCTCCTGGGTTTGGGGGAGCCCCCCGCCCCCACGGCAGGCGAGGACGGGGGAGGTGGGGGGGGCGGCGCCCCTGCGCAGCCGGCTGCTCCCCCGCAGCCGGCCCCACCGCCGCCGCCCGCGGCGCCCCCGGCCGCCCCGACGGCGGCCCCCGCGGCGCAGACGCCTCAGCCCCCCACCGCCCCCAAAGGGGCCAGCGACGCCAAGCTCTGCGCCCTCTACAAAGAGGCCGAGCTGCGCCTGAAGGGCAGCAGCAACACCACCGAGTGTGTACCCGTGCCCACCTCCGAGCACGTGGCCGAGATCGTGGGCAGGCAAGGTAAGCGGGCGACCGGATCACGGAGAGAGACTGGATGGGGGGCACCCCATCTCTAGCGCGGAAAGTTCATTTCCTTTCTTGTCCACCTCTGGCTCTGTCCCTTAACCCACAAAGGGGGACCCGCCCCCTATCCTGATTTCCTAGCGCCACAAAGTTCCCTGCTACCCCCAGTCGGGACTGTTCTCCAGATCCTTCCTCCCCCCGCGTCTCTGCCCTTAGACAAAGAAATATCTTCTCTTAGAGAGAGGGAAAGGCGAGGGGGATTGGTTTCCCAATCTAGACAGGCTGTCCTGAGGGGGTGTCCACTCAAAGCCAGAAGAACTGGCAGAATGTGCTCAGAGTAACTCAGAAGCCCTTACTCTGACATCTGTTAGTAGATTGGGGAGGGAGTACCCCTGGGGCCCCCAGCCTCCTGGAGTTACAGACTTTGGGGGAGACCTGGCCCAAGGGGAGCCAGTCTGAGTATCTGTCTCTTTGTTGGGCTAAGTGTTGGAATGGAAGGGGGTGTGGCTCATGGGAGGGTCCCAGCCTGGGGGAGAGATGGGGAGGGGGCTCCCGGGAAGAGGGAAGCCTGTGGTCACCCGCACACCGAAGTTGAACGGTCTGTGGGGTTTTGGAAGGGACGCCTCCAAGGAAGTGCCACATCCTGGTGTGGACCTCTTCTTCTCCCTTTCAGGCTTTTGTTCTGGGATGGCCAAGGCCAGGGGCCAGAGGCCTGGAGAGGGGTCTCTGGTAGTCAGAGAGTAGGACAGGGTGGGAGGGGGCATGTTGAGAGGGGCGGAGGGAGGGGGTGAGAAACCCTCACCTGGAGATTAGGGGCAGGGCGTGTGTCTGGTTGTGTGTGTGGGGGAGGGATGTAGAATTAATCCAGTGTAGACTGTCTGATACCACACCCTCCTCTGCTCCAGCATCCCTTGGGCGGGTGGGGGTGGGAGTGGGAGTGTTGGTGACTGTCCAGGTTGAGCAGACGGGATCTTGGGGACCCTTCCCTCTCCTGGTTTCCCAAAGGGGATGGGGGGGCCAGGATTTGGAAAGTGTGAGGGGCTGGACTGGGGAGGTGGGGGTGGGGGAGGAGCAGGGGAGGAGCTGTCCCACGGTAGGGAACAATAGAGGAGCTGCATTCCGGCTGGGGAGTGAGTGAGGAGGCCTGCTGCTGGCAGGGTAGGAGGGGAGGCGAAGCCAGGGGGCCCTACTCTTCATCCCACCTCACCGCCTTGTAGTGCTGGGGGCTGGGGGATTTTGCTGGGAGGTCCTGACTGGAGGAGGGGAAGATGCCACTGGCCTGCACAGCCCTCGTCCTCCCAGCCCCCTGCCCGCATCCATGCACTTAATCTCTTTCGATTTCTGATTTAAAAAGTTAGGTCTCCTCTTGCCAGAAACTAGGGACCCAGAGCGCAATGGAACTGGGTGGGGACACCAATATATTTTCATGGGTGTGGGGGTGGTCTTGGGAGGGCCCAGAATTTCATGGAGTCATTCTTTCCTCTTCTGCCTCCGCATCAGATGGAGCTCTCTCTCATAAAAGTAGGGGGATTTCTCTCTTCCTCCTCATTCCTTAAATATATGGAAGCCCTCCTCCTTGTCTACTCTCCCTCCTCCTGTTGCAGTGTCAGTGCTCCTATATTTGACCTCTAAGAAGGTGAAGCCCCGTGGGTCTTCCCTTCAAGAGATGTTTCTTCAGGCTTGCAAAAGCCAGGGTCAGTCCCACCATCATTTCTGCACCCCCAGGCTAATAGCTTTTCTTCTTACTCTTATGCTCTGGCCTGTCCTCTCCAACCCATCCCCAACCTCCAAAGGTACATAGCTGTCACTTCAGTTTATGGACCCAAAAGTTAGAGCCAGAGCCCAGGTGCCTGTTGGACACTGTTGTGAGAAGTTGTATGAGAGAGGATGTCACTGTTCCTCCACACTCCATGCCTCACAAATAGAATAGTATTTACTGGCATTAAAGCAACAAGGATGTGAGTTTGACAACAGGTAGGACTTCTCAACTGCCAAGAGGTCTGAAGACAAAAAGGGATGGGTAAATTCTCCTTCCTAAAGTGAGAAGAGCCACCCCCAACCCATATGTCAATCTGGTAGGATTGGGGAAGAAGCCATATGGAGTGGAGGAAGGAAACAAAATTAATAATAATAATCATCATCATCATCATCATCATCATCATCACCATCTCACCTTAGGCTTGTGGTTGGAGAGTTGGGGCAGAGTCAGAAAGCTAGAACTACTAGTGTTCGCTTGAGAGGGGATAGGTAGTGTGGTGGGGTAAGGAAGGGAATGGTGAGCAGGTACCTGAAGAGAGGTGTGAATGTGTCTGTAATAATTGGGTGAAAGTTGTGGGCATGCGCAGGGACGTGTTGTCTGTGTGGGTGATGATAGGGATGGAGGAGTGAGAGGTAGCAGAGGTTGAGACAGGGAATCCGTGTGAGTGCAAGGGGTGTATGAAAGTGTCCCATGGGTGTTGTTTAGAGAAAGGCACGTAATGCATCACAGTTCTCAGGTCCCTGCCTCTGCAAACACACACTGTAGCATGTGCGCTTGGAAAAAGAATGTGACTGTCTGTGAAGCCTCGGGCAGGAAGAGGAAATGTGGGAGAGGGGAGAGAGACCTGTCCCATCAGCCATTGAGGTGTACAACCTTCAGAGATGGTGTTGCTGTCCTACCCTCCCTCCCTCCTCTCTTTCCCCTTCTCCCTCTTTGTCTCTTTGTCTCAGCTTTCTTCTTTTTCTTCCTGCCTCCCTCCTCAGACTCCCAGCTTTAACTCATTCCTAATTCAAAGTGGGGGTGTGAGTCCGGAACACCTACTCCCTCCCCCTACTCAGCCCCCAGCCCATCTCAGCTCTCCTCCCGGGGGACAGGGTGGCAGGATGTCCATGGGGTCCAGTGCTGTTCCTCACATGTCATTGTCTTTATCTTCATACTCCTCTCTTTCCTCTTCAGACTGATTGTCAGGCCCTTCCCTGTCTCCCACACTCTACTAGTTGCTGTGAACTTGCTGTGAATTGGAGACACCGAGAGACGCTGATGGGAGTGGGGGTGGGGATGACCATGGCACAGATGGGGTCATTGGTTTCTGAGTAGGTTGTGGGACACTTTTAATGAATGGACGTCAAGTGAGGAGTAGATTGTGTGGTTGTGAGTACATTGGAGTTCTGTGGAAAGATCAGGGTCAGTGAAAGATTTTGGGGGGTGGGGAGTGATTAATTGATTTGGAAGTTTGAGTAGCAAGGAATCAGTAGAGAAATTGAGGGAACAGCACATGGTTGGGGAGGAATTAGTGTGTAGATTTGAGGTTAGCAGCTTGTCTGGTTATTTGGGGTTTCAAAGAATAAATCAATTTGGAGGGTCCTGAGTGGAATTCAAGGGAAAGTTGTGATATTTTAAAAACTGTTGTTGATAGAGACATTGGGTAGATCTGTGAGGAGTGGATTGTTCAAGTCAGGGTAGTTTGTGGGGCGTGGTTAAAAGGTACACTGAGAGGTTCCTGGGGGCGGGGTAGCTGAATAAGAATCAGGAGCTTATTGGTGCCAGCACAGACCTTCTTGTCCAGTGAGTTTCTTTCTGTCTCCCCTCCCTTACCTATCCCAGGCTGCAAGATTAAGGCTCTGAGGGCCAAGACCAACACCTACATCAAGACTCCAGTGCGGGGCGAGGAGCCAGTGTTCATGGTGACTGGGCGGCGGGAGGATGTGGCCACAGCCCGAAGGGAAATCATCTCAGCAGCGGAGCACTTCTCCATGATCCGAGCATCACGCAACAAGTCCGGCGCTGCCTTTGGTGTGGCTCCTGCCCTGCCCGGCCAGGTGACCATTCGCGTGCGGGTGCCCTACCGCGTGGTGGGGCTGGTGGTGGGCCCCAAGGGGGCCACCATCAAGCGCATCCAGCAGCAGACCAACACTTACATTATCACGCCGAGCCGTGACCGCGACCCGGTGTTCGAGATCACAGGTGCCCCAGGCAACGTGGAGCGTGCACGCGAGGAGATTGAGACACACATCGCAGTGCGCACTGGCAAGATCCTCGAGTACAACAATGAAAATGATTTCCTGGCAGGGAGCCCCGACACCGCACTGGACAGCCGCTATTCTGAGGCTTGGCGGGTGCACCCGCCTGCCTGCAAGCCCCTCTCCACCTTCCGGCAGAACAGCCTGGGCTGCATCGGAGAGTGCGCTGCAGACTCTGGCTTTGAGACTCCACGCTTGGGTGAGCAGGGCGGGGACTTTGGCTACAGCGGGTACTTGTTCCCTGGCTACAGTGTGGGCAAGCAGGATGTGTACTACGGGGTAGCAGAGACCAGCCCCCCGCTATGGGCGGGCCAGGAGAATGCCACGCCCACCTCAGTGCTCTTCTCCTCTGCCTCCTCCTCCTCCTCCTCTTCTGCCAAGACACGTGCTGGGCCCCCGGGAGTGAACCGCTCTCCTGCCACCTCCTCCTCAGAGCTGGCAGGACTCCCAAGACGCCCACCTGGAGAACCCCTTCAGGGCTTCTCCAAACTTGGGGGTGGAGGCCTGCGGAGCCCTGGTGGCGGACGGGATTGCATGGTGTGCTTCGAGAGTGAGGTGACTGCGGCCCTCGTGCCCTGTGGACACAACCTGTTTTGCATGGAGTGCGCAGTACGCATCTGCGAGAGGACGGACCCCGAGTGCCCTGTCTGCCACATCACAGCCACGCAAGCCATCAGAATATTCTCCTAAGCTTCCTGCCCCGTGCCTACTGGGGCCACTCCCCAGGGGCCTGCCCCTGGAGCTGTTTTCCACCAGAGCCTTCTGGAAATCAGTAATTTGAGGGGCAAGGTGCTTAGAGATACTTGCTGGGAGAGGGGAGGGGAGGCTATGGTGGCTGGAGGGTGGGCCACTTTCAGACCCTCTGGTTACCCTGTCCTTGGAAGTTTGGGAGGGGACCAGATGGGAAATTTTACTAGAGTTACAACTCTGATACCTCAACACACCCTTCAATCTAGAAGCAGCTATGAGAAACTTGTTTTGCCAGAGTTGGCAGCTAAGACACCCTGACCCACCTTGCCCCCGCCCCATGTGTGGCATACTACCCCTTCCGCTGTAGAGGGGCGGGGCTGGGAGAGGGAGAACTACCATCTGTACACAGAGGTGCTCTCTCCACTTCCCAAGTCCTCGGGTCCTGACTTCCGGCCTCCTAACATGACCCTTTGGACCCTCCACTGCCATATCCTGTTTGAGAATCTGTTTCTGGGTTTCCAGCAGTGGGAGGGGGTTGGGGCCCTTTCAGAAGCCCACATAGATGGGAGGGGGGGAAGCGCGTCAGTCAATTAGGGGCTCAGCCTGTCTGTCCTCACAAAGCTGGGCTAGAGGAAAGTTCCCTCTGTCCCCTTCAGCTTTCCCCTCCCCTCCCCTCCCATGTTTCCTCCCTCTGGGTTCTCCTTTCTCCTTTGCTCTGTCCCAGCTCTTTACTTCCTCTTGGTGGCTGTCACCGGCCCCCCCACCCCCCACCCCCGTGTTGCCCTTTCTGTGTCTTCCCTTCTCCCCTTCCCTCCTGCCCCTACTAGCCCAGCTTTGGGAACACCATCTCCCTGCGGAGAAGTATGGGGGAGGACATTTTTGGGGTCCCCCTAATTTCTCTTCTGGCATCTAGAGGCCCTTTTTCCCCACTCCTCCAGAGAAACACCTCAGATTCCTGATGAAATATATCTCTGTTCCCAGTGAAAATTTGAGGAGGGGATTAATACTGGGGAACATAAAGGTCTGACTCTCCGCCTTTATCAGCTTTGGGTATCACATTTAGGTAGCAGTCCTCGGGCTGGATTTCATGACAGTGGGAGGAGCGGAGCCAGGTAGTGGGTCTGCTGTTTGAAGGATCAGGAGAGGCTGCTCCTTCTTCCCTGCATTGCCACACTCCCTGTGCCCCTCTCTGGACCTCACTCTAACCCTTATTAGCCAGCAAATCATGAAGTGTCTGTCTTACCCATTGTGTCTGAGGAGAGAGGGCAGGTTTTCAGAGAAGGGGTCATTCCGGGGCTAAGCAGGATTGGGATGTGGCTGTTCCCCTGAGAATCATGTTACAGGCCTCACACCCCCTTTGCTGCTTCCCTGCTGCTCACTTGGGGGTTGCCACCAGCTTCCCACCCTCCTGGTTCTGCTGGCCGGGCCAGGAGAGGACGGGGGATTGGAGTCCCTGGGGGTCCCAGGAGCTTCTTGTATATAGTGGGGTGGGACTGTTGTAAGTGATCTCTGAGCACTTAAGCTCTGGAGTCCCATTCCTGGATGGAGAGAGGATGCGGGGATGGGGGTACAGAGGGGATCCCACCTCTTCTTCCTCTCGCTGTGAATTAACTTGCCTCTCCTCAGCTTTCCCCTCCAGACCACCAGCTAGGGAGGGGAGAGGAAGGAGGTCACAGCCAGGAAAACCGGCCTGTGACAACTTCCCTCCTTCCCGCCAATGTGAGCCATCCTGACATGTCTGTACAATAGAAACCAAACCAAATGGGCACCCTTGGTTGCCCTGGGGAGGTGGGGGGGATGGGATGTCTGTCTGTCAATTACCCTCCCCCTCTCCTTACCCACAAAGGCAGAAGACTGTTATACTAGGGGGCTCAGAAAATTCAACCCCACCCTTACTAATTGAGCCAAACCTAGAGACAAACGCAAATACACACCGCGAGAGACAAAACAGAAGTGAGAAAGAGCGCGAGAGGGAGCGAGACAGGCGACCGACACAGAGAAAACAAATAGCAAAAAAAAAAAAAAGCAGTTCTTTATAATTTAATATTCTATTTTAATAAAGGCGTTTATTACCATATAAATGTAGCAAAGAACCTGGGCTAATATGAAAAAAAAAAGACTTTTTATTAGGTAATTTATTATATGAAAAGGATATTTTATTTTATGATAAAGTGATCCTTAAAAAAATAAAAAAACTTTAGAAGGTTTAGAATATATGTAGGGAGAGAAGAAAAAAATACATTTGTATTCAGAGTTAAATCTTTAAAAAGTGTTTTTAATATATGTTCAGGTTTACGTTCCTTTTTCCCCCACTTTTTTTTGGGGAGGAATGTCACTTGCTTTTGGGGAGGGGGACCTGGTCCCTCTGGGGCCCTGCAAGTGGATTGGATTTCATTCCATGGGCTCCCTTCTCCTCTCCCCCTCCCCCTCTGGGGAGCCGGCAGAGCCAAACAAAGAAAGGAATTAACAAGAAAGGGAGAAGCTAAAGGACTGAGGACCCTGGGGCGCCCCCCCCTTCTCCTGCCCTGTCCCAGGGGCAAGCGAGGAGGGGAAGCCCGGAATTGAGGCCTAGCAGGCTTATGGGACCCTCAGAGAGGTTTAAGAGAAATAGTTTTTGTTTTTAACCAAAAATGAGAAGAAAAACCGAGGGGTTTAAAAGAAAATACTACAAAATAATTATTAATAATAATTCAAATTTATTTCATATAATCCTAGAGAAAAAAAAGAGAATTACTAGTTACTTAGTAGATGGTATTCAGATAGCTTAAAGTTTAGTAGCATTGTGGGCCCCTGGGTCCAGTAGAATGTATAAAAGTCGTAACAAAAGGAAAATAGCGGAGGGCAGTGGCCGAATCACCCGTCTCCAGACATCAGGGTGGGAGCAGATTGCTAGTTAAGGTTGGGAGCTTATAGTCTGCTGGGGTCGATTCTGAGAATCCTTGGATTTTTAACTTCTAGGACAAATTGATGAGGGCTGGCTCCCGGCATCTTTGAAAGGCTAGACATTGACCATTTCAACCGGGTGAGGGCAGCAGAGGGGGGTGAGCACATCCGCTGTCGCACCCCTGCGCTGCAGACAGGTACCAAGAGACGCACATGCACACACTTCCACCTCAGCTTCAGGCGACTGAGGGAACCCAGACCCCAGCCCTCTTCCCACCCAGTCTCCCACTTAGCTTGTGGCAACAGGGGGAGTAACAGTCTCAGTTGTTCTTTAAATCTGCACTTCTTTACAGTTTGCCAGGTGCTTTATTGTCTCATAGAAGTTAGATTCCAAGAAGGACTTCCCACCCACTGGAGTGGAATGGAGACACTGTCCTTGAAAGGCCTGGGAAAAGGGGCTCCCAAGGGTACAGAGACCGGGGAAGGGCAGCAGAGACTTGGGGTGACCCTGACCTCAACCCTCTGCTCCAGTCCACCTCCATCTATGTGTTCAGGTAGGGGTCACCCACTGTGCTGTGGCCTGGGGGCTTATCACCCTTCCCACTGACAACTGGGGAGTTTGGCTTTTGCGTGTGAGAAATCAATTTTCTAAGCACTTGCCTTCTACCAACCTCGGCTTGCAGTCAGGTCAGGCCCCATCCTCCAGGTCATCGATCCAGGAGGGTTGGGGGCCCCTTGGCTCACCTTTTGACCAGGAGAGTCTGCTCCGTCCACCTTTGACTCTGTCATGCCCCTCCTGGCCTTGACCCCAAACACATCTCCCTCTCCCCAATTTACTCTTCTTGCCCCACTTAGGGACAGATTACCCCCTGCTCTTTTTGTCCTAGAAACCCCCATAGTTTGGGAAGATAGCGTCTGTGGTGGGGAGGGCATCCCCTTTCCCACCCAAGGGTGCGGGTAGGGTAGGGTGGGTGGGTGGAGACAGCCCTGGGGCAGGGGGAATGGTCTCTCCACTGTAGAAAGTAGAGTAGGATTGTGGTCAGACTTAATTTGAGGCATCTAGTGAGGACACGTACAAATTCACCAAGGAAAAGGAGTTAAAAAGCAAAATGAAAGGCGGGAAACAAAACAGACCCATGAATAATCGAGTCAAAGTGATGTTGCACAAAATGCAGAGAAACCAAGAAGGGGAGGGTTAATGTATTAAATGTGCTATTAAGAAGTTAATTTTATTAAAAGTATTATTACTTAAGGCTCTGACTGCTTTCTCTGAATGTGGGGGTTTTAGCTGGGGGTTTTCTCTGGTATGATTCTGGGTGCTCCTGCTCACCTTTGTTTGGGAAGCGGATGGCTCCTGTCTGCTCTCTACAGCGTCCTACTGGCACTCAATCCCTTCTTTTGTACCCATTTAACCCCCTTCGTTTCCTTGAGGGTACAGTCAGACCTTCTTCCACTGTGTTCTGCAGAACGGGAGAACCAGAGAACCTGCCTGGACAGCCAGCTCCTGGGCTGATGGAGAAGGGGCAGAGAGCTGGGAGCCAGACCCTCCCCACTCACCCCCACCAGGTTCAATGTGTCCCTACGTACCACACCCCGCAGTGGGGTCAGGCAGAAAACTGAGTGGGAGACTTGGACCTTCCACCTCCTAGTCTTAAACCCCGATTCTCCAGCACACATGAACAGGCTGGCCCTGACTCCCCCTCTCTCTTACCTCCCCTGCTGCCTCCCTTTACCCCTGGCATTGGAGTGACCTCAGTTCTTGGCACCAGGGCCCTGGGCAACAGATGGTACCTGCTGATGGTCTCCTTTGTCTTGCCTTCCAGATACTCCCTCTCCGCCATGCTGTCCTCCCTCCCACTTCTGCCCTGGGGGTTGGCAGAGGGAAAGGCAGGCACCTCTCACCCCCTTGGCACCTTCCCCAGACCACAGGACTCCAGGGGCAGCTGGCCCTGGGGGGCAGTGGGGAGAATGAAGGGAGGGGTGAGAGAAGGGGAACAGGGACTCAAAGGAGCAGTCAGGTTTGAAGGGGAGGCAGCAGCAGGATGGCCAGACATTGATACAAAACAGCTTTATTCGAGGGCCTTAGTCTGTGAGGGGTGGCAGATAACAGAGGGGATGGTGGGCCATGAAGAACTTAGAGCTCTAGAGGGCTGTGAACAGGGAACGGGCCACTCTGACACCTGGAGCCACAGGGCAGGGAAAGGTCCCGGAGTGTGGGGCTGGGGAGCACCAGAAAGCTCGTGGGGGTAGGGCTGGTGCCAGCTAAGGTCAGAGGCCGATGCAACAGGCCCTCTTCTCACCAGGGCCAGGCTCCTGCCCGGCCTGGGCACTGCTCAGGGTGACGGCATTGGTCCGTGTGCTGTTCTGCCTCTGCTTGGACACCTTTGCGAAAATCTCTGGGAGGGCAGACGGGAGTGGTTAGGTCAGAAGAAGCCCATGCTGTCTATACTCACACCACATGCCCCTTCCTGAGCACCGGGGGTGGTCACATTTATAGGAGGTTTTGCTGGAAGGAAGTGGAGTTCGTGTCCCTTCTACTTACCTGGGTAGAGAAGGGCTAGGACGCAGCTCCCTGGGCAGTGTGGCCTTCTGGGTCCTTCCCTAAGCTCCAGGCTGGGTTGGGGGGAGGAGGGCAGCACTAGGGAATGACTGGGGAGGGGGGGCTCTGAGGAGGTCAGGGGTGCACAGAGGGACTGAAGAACCAGCTGGGGTGGAGCGGGCTGGGTGTCTGCCTTCCTACCACTGCCCACAGAAGCCTCAGGGTGGGAGTGGGGTGCCAAATAGAGGCTGGGACTCTAACCTTTGAGGACAGTCTCAAAGGCCAGCTCCACGTTGGTGGAATCCAGGGCTGAGGTCTCCAGGAATAGCAGCCCGTTGTTTTCTGACAGGAAAGGAAACACACCATCAATTGTGGGGTCAAAGGCAATAGTAAAAATATTTACTTAATGTTTACTATGTGCTAAAACCTTGACATATGTAGCTCGTTTAATTCTTTTTTTAAGATTATTTATTCTTTAAAAAAAATTTTAATTTTTAGAGGGGAAGGGGGGGTGCTGGAGGAAGAGAGGGAGAGAAGCATGGCTCAGCAATAGGCTGCCTCTCACGCCCCCCACCAGGGGCCAGGCCCACAGCCCAGGTGTGTGTCCTGACCTGGAATCGAACTGGAGACCTTTAGCTTTGCGGGCCAATGCCCAACCAACTGAGCCACACCAGTCAGTGCTCATTTAATTCTTTTTTAAAAAAATTGCTCAGAGAGAAAGGGACACACACACATTGACCTGTCCTGCTTATTGATGCATTCATTGGTTGATTCTTATATATGTCCTGACCAGGGATCCAACCTGCAACTTTAGCATGTCTGGATGATGCTCTAAACAAATGAGCTACCCAGCCAAAGCATTTAAGTCTTAAAACAACCTGTGAGGTAGGTTTGAATACTATCCTATTTTATAGAAGAAGAAACTGAAGTCCAGAGACACAGAGAGAATGAGAAAGAACTTGCTCAGTGCTCCACTTGCTAAGAGATGTCAGGCTGGGCCATGGGACTCCTGTGTCTGCACCCTTAACTACTACATCTGACTGTGTTTAGACCCCAGAGAACTCCTGGGGAAAGTGTGACTGGCAATAGTCAGGGGAAGCCTACCTACTACACTTAGAATCTTTGAACACCGTAGGGTGGGGCTATCTTAAAATCAGCTATAAATAATTGCCCATAAAGACAATCTCAGGGCAAGTGGTGAGACATCAGGAGAAACACAGGGTCACAGTGGGGAAGGGCTGATCCTGAGGAAGAGGAAATGGAGGTAGGGGGCCTTGTGGAGGAAGTCCAGGCTGGGGCCCTGGGGTGGGGTTGGGACTGTGTGGGTGGGTGGGGAGGTAAGACCACATCTTGGCCGGCTCTTACCGGCGAACATGCGGGCCTCATCAGTGGGCACCTCCCGGGCCTGGCTGAGGTCACTCTTGTTGCCCACAAGCATGACGACAATAGTGGCCTCAGCATGGTCGTAGAGCTCCTTCAGCCAGCGCTCCACCACAGCGTAGGTCTGGTGCTTGGTTAGGTCAAACACCAGGAGGGCCCCCACTGCACCACGATAGTACCTGGGAAGGGATAGAGGGGTGGACAGAGGCAAGGTCAAGGTGGTCGGGCCCAGCCTCAGAGCAGAGCCCTCAATCCAAGAGGTCGGAGATGAGGCCCAGAGACTGGGAAATGCGAAAACTAGAGTCCAGGGACCCGAACCCAAACAGTGCAGCTGAAGGCCCTGATGCCTGACATGGGGAGCCTCTGCAGATTCCCCTCCCAGCTCTAAAACCACTGGCTCTCTCCTTCCTTCACAGCCCCTCTGCTTCCTTAGGTCCTTTGTTCTGATTTCAGCCCTGCTGTCAAGTCTGTCCCCTGGATGCCCCTCCTCCAAGATCTTCCTTACATGGTTCCATGACCCACGGCACCCTCTTCTCTCTTACGACCATCTTTCTAGGACCTGCTAAATGCCCACGCCATGCGCCAGTCCCCAAGCTGACTATCCGATGCATCCTTGCAAGCATCTAGCCTTGCTCCTAGACTTAGATGGAGCTTCTTCAGATGGGTGACACATAACTACTCCCATTTTATTGATGAGCCAAATGAGGCCCAGATGAGGTCAGGTGACCAGATGAGTGTGTATAACCAAAGCCCTGGACTCCTGCTTCCTGCCCCTGGCAGGTGCTGGCCCCCACCACGCACACAGACCACCTTCCCCACATTTCACCTGCTACTGGCTGGGAGACACTCCGCTTGTGGTGTCAGGAGGCCTAACTTCTGATACATATTGAGAGCCTTTGTAAAATGTGGTTGCGGGATCCAGCCCTTCACCTTTGTTGTTAGATGGTGAAGGTTGCCAAATGCAAAGCAGTGTGCAGAAGTGAGGGGCGCTATCAGTCCCTGCAGCCTGCTGCCATCCCAGCTCCAGCTGGACTCACACGCTTAAGCCTCAAGCTTGTGTTAAACAGGGATTAAGGACAGCACCATGGCCCTGTGGTACCTTAGGGACTGCATAAAATGCCTAATGTGAGGTGCCCATACCTTCCTGGGCACACAGCAAAGGCATAGGAAGTGGTGGCAGTGACTCATGGCTTTAGTCCTAGTAGTCAGTGTCACTATATCCCGTCTCAGACTGTGTGTGGCTCCCGGTACTTGTGTCTCCTCAACCAGGCCATGGTGTCCTGTGATCCCACTAGGAAGCATACTGCTGAGTGCCCCTGCCTCTTCCCCATCCTCCTCCTCCCCTCCAGCGGTTTTCCCTGACCTCCCCAGCACCCCCACGCCGCAGCAGTCCCCAGCCCCGGGCTCACGCTGAGGTGATGGCTCGGTATCGCTCTAGGCCAGCCGTGTCCCAGATCTGAGCCTTGACAGCAGCGGTGCCCAGCATGACAGTGCGAGTGGAGAACTCAACCCCGATTGTGGTGCGGCTGTCGTGGCTGAATTCATTGCGTGTGAATCGGGACAGCAGATTGGTCTTCCCCACACCTGACTCTCCAATCAGCACCACTGGAAGAATGGAGAGATAAGGGCTGAGCAGGGCAGAGCAACCCCAAGCCCACCTGAGCCTGGAGGGTTCACCCAACCAGCAAAGGGGAGCTGAGTTCAGAAAACTGAGGAGGGAGCCCAGGCTCGTGGCAGACACGGGTCTGCAGCTCCACACGTCACGTCCGTTCGAGGCAGAAGGGCCAAAAGGTGCACCCAGTTAAGGAGCTTTCGGGGTCCCAGGCTGGGTCTGATGAGACAGGCCTGTAGAGTTAGCCTAGAGGTCTAATGATGGGTGACATCCGTGGGCTGTTTGTAGGTGTTGGTGCTCAGGGACTACAGGGAGAGTTTGGCAGGCTGTGAATGTGGACAGACAGTAGGAGGCCTGGGGGAGGGTGCACTTTCCTGGAGTGGGGAGTGGGAAGTACTTGTGCATGTCACTGTGCATGTGAGTTGGGAAGACAAGTGGGAGGGGTGGTGTGTGTGTTTGCATGGGAGCAGAGGTGTGAGTATAAGTGTGGGTGAGGAGAAAGTTTGGCCACAGCACGTCTGCGGTGGGGGGCAGTATGGGTGTGTGTGTAAGAAAGCAGGATCCATTTGTCCCCAAAGAGGGTCATTCTTGCATGGGGCCAGGTGTTGGACCCCTGTGTGTGTTCTTCAGCAAGTTATTAGCCTCTCAGACCTTTTTTATACAAAAAATGGGAGTAACAATAGTATCTGCCTTACGGGTTATTGTTAGAAGTAAATGAGATATTGCTCAGGATAGAGTGCATGTGCAAAATTGTTACTCTCGTGCCTGTTGTTGATAGTCCAGTGCTTTTCCGCCAGGTTTTTAGGGGCAAGGATCCAGCAGAAGGGCCCTGCAGAGCCCTGGAGCTGGTGGGCTTGGTCCCAAGCCCCGCCTCATCCACCATGGGAGAGCAGCTAGGGGCTGGGGCAGAATGTAGGAGGCTGGTGTAAATAAGACTCACAAATCTCAGAGGTGCTAAGCTGAACGTCCAGGATCAGAGGAGGCCGCCCGCAGTGGTTTAGGAAGGCGGGCTGGTGCCCAAGGGCTGTGAGCTGCATGCTTTGGGGCTCTGGTCCCCACCCAGCCTCTGACTAGCTACGTGATCTCAAACAAGTGGCTGACCTTTCCTGAATCTCAGTTTCCTTATTTATGAAATCTAAAAAGGCCCTTTCCATCTTTAAAGATTCCTTATTTGTAGAGGGTAGGAAATATCTGGGAGCAGTGTGGGTGTATGCCACTCCCCTACTGGGGACCCAGTCTGCACTCGGTGTGCCCAGTGCATGGGCGCCTAGCCCAACCCTCAGGCCCCAAAGGTGCTCCGGACCGAGGGCTTTGGAGTCAGACAGATTTGGGTTTGTGCTGACATTGTTACGTTTTGTACGCCACTTTGTTTCTCATCCTCATCTGAGAAATGGAGATACTAATTGTTAAAGTCTATGGAGTGCCTGCAAAATGCCTGGCACTGTCCTAAAGACTTTACACGTATTAACTCAATCCTCACAAAAGTTCCATAAGGCATGTGCTATCATCATCATCATCATCATCATCGAATTTTTACAGATGAAGAAAGGAGGCACTTGGGGGGTTAAATACCTTGAGCAAGAGAACACAGCCAATGTGGTAAACACAGGTGTGCTGCCCAGGGGGCCTTCCAGAAAGAACTCGCCCCAGCCACAGGGACTGCAGTCAGCAGATAGCCTCCAGCTATCGCTCCTCAGCACCTGCCTCTGGTGCACAGCGCAGCCTTGCCTGCCTGTGGTCGGTCATGCCTCTCCTGGGCAGTCTGCATCCATCGCCAAAGCAAGGGGAGGGTATCACAGAGCTCCCTGACTTTGGCCAGGGCTTGGTGATCCTGCCTTGAAGTTTAACTTCTCTCTCTGCCCAACCCTGTTTCCTCCTCCTTCCTTTCACTGGTGTTGATTCATAATAAACATCATGCACCCCAAATTTCTGAGAGTCTGCTTCTGGAGATCCCAACCTGCAATAAGGAGTAAGTGGCAGGGCTGGATCTGAACTCTCGTCTGGCTCCTGGCTACTTTCAAAATGAAAGATAACTTCCTGCGGTTGTTATGGTGGGTGACTAATATGCTAGTGGCTGGCACATAGCATGAGCTCAATAAATGATAGTTACTAGTAGCATTATTGCCCCAGACCATTGCTAGCTCTTACCCAGTGTCCTCTTCCTGGGAAAGATGTTGAGAATACAAGTTCCCCAACACCTGGAGTCCCAAGTGAGGGTGGGGCTCAGGCTGGGAGAGGCGGTGGGGTGGGGTGGGGTGGCTGGACAGGGAATCAGAGCTCTGCCAGTCCAACCTGCCCTGAAGGAGGTGTGGAGGTGAGGGTGGTGTGGGGGTGGGGAGCAATAAGGGCGCCAAACACAGGGGCTTAGAATAAAGAGCAGGAAGATATGTGCATACTTCCAGGGACAGCCAAGTTGAACCCAGTGCCTGGTATTTGGGCCCAAGGGATCTGCCTGGCAAGGGACAGGCAGAAGGCCTGGCCCTAGGAGTCCTCTGAGCCCCAACAGACCCTGCTCCCAATTCGTTACATCTTCCTCATGTCTTCACCCAGCCCCACGACAGGACAGACCTCTCCTCTTTCCTTTTCTGTGTACCTGCCCAGAAAGACACCTTTCTTCCTCTTAAGTCTGCCTGTTTCCCCCTCCTCCCAGGAGGGAAGCCCTCTCGGAAGCCTGACCTCTCTCTCTCACGCTGCTGCAGCTGACTATTCCCAGGGATAGGAGCCGGGCACAGGAGCCGGGCACAGGAGCCTAACTCGGCGCTGTTAGAGAGAGCGAGCAACACCATTGTTTACAACCGTGGAGCCTTCTGGCTTTCGCTCCAGCAACCAGACCCTCCCCCCATCCTTGCAGCTTTCTTTCTTATACAAAGGAAGATGAGCCCTGGGGGGTCCTGGTAAGAGAGAAACAACAACAAAGCAGGAGGGGCGGGCTCTGCTGGTCTCTTTCTGGGCCTGTGCCAGGCTCCCTCTTTCTTCATGAACTCCAACTTACCCTTGAAGACAAAGTTATAATCTTCCTCAGTTCCGTTCCCCATCTTGGCTCCACATGGAGGGTGCAAGTGTCTTCGGAGACAGAGGTGCCGGGTCTGTGTGTTGGCTCAGTGCCCTCAACTCCCAGCTCTTAAGAGACCTGGATCCACCTCTTTTCTCATTGGGGATAAAGAAACTTCTGCAACCAGAGGAATTGAGGGCTCACTTAAAGTTAGGCAAGGCCTGGGGAGGCTCAGCTCTGGCAGGTGGGGGTGTTGTAAGGAAGCTGAGGACGGAACAGGAAGAGCAGGGCAGCTAGAGACCTGGGGCCCAGGTGGGTGGAGACAATGACGTCAGACAGGTTAGACAGGTTGGGTGCCTGCTCTCAGCTTGGGCTCCCACAATAGGCGAGCAGGCTCCAGAGGGTGACAGTTGGGGAAGCAGGGACAGGGCTTTCAGAGAGCCAGCCGAGGACTAAGTACATTTTGCTAGGCTCCTGGAACCTCTGGCTAAGAGGCCCCTGGTGCCAGTGAGAATCAATCCCTCAGGGAGCAAAAATCTACTTGGCCCTCTGCTTTTCCTTTAAGCCTCTGGTTGGGGTAACTGGGGGTACCTGAGGAAGGGCTGACAGGATGGCAGTCACCCTGCTGCGATGCCGAGCTCTAGGAGTTGTATCTTGGGTACAGCAACGTCTACCCCTCCCTGACTGCCCAGGGCCTGGGCGGGGCAGCGTTTCTTACCCTGGGTGGAGTGGAACTTGCAACCTACCCACTTTCCTAGGATGGGTCCCTTCCTACCACAGTGGGCAAGGGGCTGGTAGCTCCCTGCTCAGACCTGCTCTTCGGGACGCTAGGTAGGGGGAGAGCTGAGGCAGAACCAGCCAGACAGGGTGAGAGGTCTGAGTGTAAGGGCAGGACCCGGAGATGAAGGCTTTCAACAGGTCTCCTGGGTTTCTTCAGATCACCGCCCAGGACCAGAGGCCCCGCAGCAAAGCCATTCTGCTTGCAAAGGGCTTTAGAATCTGGAGTCTGGGTAAGAGTGTGAGTACCTGTGAGAAGAGGAAGGGGTGGTCCCTCCCAATCCAAAGAGTAGAAAAGGCACCGTACCAAAGTCGGGACTGAAGGACAATGAACTCCCAGGCCCCGTATTATTTTTGTCCAACAGGACCCCCATTAGTCCCCTGCTCCTTGGAGCTTATTTCCAATGTTTTGCCAACCAGGTAAGTAAAATTCTGTTCTGAGTGGTGGGGGCCAAGTGAGGCCACACCAGTGGAGAGGCTGAGGGAGCTCAGGCGCCACTGCCCAGAGCCATTTGGCTGCTGGAGGCCCTGGTGAACAGGCAGGTGGAGACTGCCCCTGCAGGACACGAGGAGCCCTGGAAGCCCTACCTGCCTCTCCCCGTCTCCCCATTCCTCCCAGCCAAGAAAGCAGCCAAAACATAAGACAGAAGTAAAATTTATTCTCGGAAAAAAACAAAGTCCCACCCTCCCCCACAGTCCACGAAGGTTTCCTCAGGGGGCCTTGCCCCTCCAAAAGGTCATCTCTCTGGTCTGACCCCCTACACCCACCAACGCCCATTATGATGCTGCTACTTGGGTGAGGGGCTCCTCCAGGTACTGCACCAAGGCCTGGGCCTATGAGAGGGGAGGAGAAATCAGTGCCACACGTGGCCTGCCACGAGGGATCACAAATCGAGGTCGACTCCCAATGCTGAGCACCCAGCCCCTAACCCCATCGGAAGTGGGCTGACTGACATAAGGATTCCAGGAAGGTGGTGGGGATGGGAGAGGACACAGTGAGGAAGAACAAAGGCTGGGCCCAGGGTTGTAGAGGGATGGGCACATACACACCTTTGCCTTGAGCATTCCGAAGCCAACAGTCTCCTTGGCATACATACACAGCAGAAGGTTGGCCACTCGAGTGATGGCTACACGGCCCTCCTGGGGGGGGGGGGGTGATAGCACAGGATAGGATATTCTACTTGGCACCCTTAGCCCCTCTTTCTTCAAGGGATCCTCTTGAGAGAGACTAGAGAGAGACTATATCTTCCTTCCATGCTCTGGGCATGGCAGGAACTTCAACTGGGGCTGGGGGGCTGGGGCTATGGCCACAGCCTTGGACATGGGATCCTATGCCCCAATTCCAGCCTCAAGCACAGCTGCCTACTAACCAAGTTACCCTGGGAAACTCAACCTCCCAGAAACTTGGTTTCTCTTTCTGTAACCTATGTCTCACCCCAGTTGGCAAGGGTGTTAGTACAGGAAGGAGTTTTGCATCTGCAAAGGGCTATCCTAATGGGTGATGTTATTATGGATTCACCCCAAAGACACTGCAGGGCTTGAGAGCAGTAACCCAACTTGTATTTCACCTCTTTTCCCAAGTAATGTTTTTCAAACTGCAAGTTTGACTCCAGGGTCAGATCAGTTAGGAAGGTTGATCAATATTAAAAGAAAAAATAAAGAAATGAAGTGCATCACATATTGTAAGGTTAGTACGACTCGTTTTCACAAAACTCATTTTTGCGGGTGTAGGTATGTCCTGGGTTCTGACTTAAAACCCACCTCCTGTGGCTGGGCTGTGGTCAGATGTTTGAAAGCTACTGTCCCACAGCACCAGCGCTAGGCTAGACTCCCAGTAGGAGTCATTAGTTGAACTGAAATGCACCCTCGGTTGGGCAGGCAGCTGAGTTACAGTGGAACTCTCTCACTCTTGGGGCCTTTTCAGTTTGGTTCAGGAAACTTTCACCAGGCATCCAGCACGTGCCAGGAAGGTGGTGCTGACCCCCTGCCTCTGCAGACTCATCTCCCAACAACCTGTCCCTTTCTCACGCTACTCCCCTCCCACCGTGATCTTGTGGGTCATGGACCAGGCTCCCTCTGGCTTCAGGGCCTTTGCACATGCTGTTCTATCACAGATGTTTTCCCCCTAGACAGCCATATGGCTTGCCAACTTTCTTCAAATTGTGATGAAATATCAACTTTTCTGTGAGACTCCCCTGGAACATGCTCCCCGCTATCTCACTTCATTACTTCATTGTTCTCCATAGCGTTTTCAACACCTAGTGTACTGTTTTAAACTTACATGTCGTACAAAACATTTACAAACTTAACAAAACATACATATCTCATTTATTTTTAAACATGTAAACTGTAAACTTCGTTATAGGTCTGCAGATTTTGTCTGTTCTGTTTGCTATCCCCTCCCCTCTCCCAGTCCTGAGAGCATTGCAGAGACCTATATGTTGAATGAACAAAAGTGATTTTCAGTTTCTGTTCCCAGGAAGTTCCCAAGCTAATGGTCACTTCCCCTTTCTGGACCTAATCTCCTTTCTCTGTCAAATGAAGGAATTAGGGAAGGGTCTGCAGACTGTCCTGGTTCTGTAAGTCAGTGAATCTGAGATGCCAACACTGTGCGCACCTGGCTCTACACTTTCTAATCTCCCTTCCATTTATCTTCACAACGACACTGTGAGGTGGGGAGATGGTATTGTTTCCACCTTAGAGCTCCGGTAAGAAAGCTCAGAGAGGTTAAAGGACTTAAGCAAGTTTCCACAGATGGTAAGTGGCTGGCTGAGACCAGAACCCCAGGCAGATACCGGGTCCAGGGCTGCTTCCTCACCACCACTTGATGCACAAGGTCCTGCCTATGATAAACGCTGCTGGGGGCCAACTCTTAGCAATCTTTCACAGATCCCAACCATCCAGGACGGGGTACAGTACACCCCCTGGGGATCCCCTTAGGGGACAGAGGAAGTGGCTCCTCTCTTCATACCATGCAGTCCATTAGGATGAATTTGAGATTGTCTTCATTAAACGCTTGGTTCCCGTTTCGGTCGTAAGCGGCCCAGATGTTACTAGCGATGGCTGCGGTGACCCGGGCGTCGGTATCCCCGTAACCAGAGTAGGCCAGCAGAGATCCCTCGTTATTCAGCAGCCTGGAGAGGGACAGGGAGGGATAGTGATGTGCTCAGCATGGGGAGTAAAAGGCTTGGGTTCCCAACACAGCCCCACCACTGACGCTTCTAGAAAGCAAGGGTCTGGGTTGAGCGTGTTCTGGAACGTGACCCGAGCAACCAGCTGGTCAATTTCCCTTTTCCAGAGGCGCCCTCCCCGCTCATAGACCCAGCGGCTGCCCCCTCCCTTCCCGGACATCCTCCCCCACCCCTCCCTCAGAGAGCCGCGCGCTGCCCCACTCTGTGCTCGCCGCTCGGGTCTTCGGTCCGAACTCACAAGGTGCTCTGGACACCTCCAGTGTTGGCTTGGCTTAGCACCTGGGTCAAAGCCTTGGGACGCAGCATGCCTGCGGCTCCTAAACCGGGGCTTTTCCAGGCAGACCCTCAACCTGCCTCCTGCCTAGCTCCGCCTGCAGCTTCCGGTACTGCCCAGCTCCGGAGCTTTCTGGGAGTTGCAGTTTCCCCGGCCTGGCTTTGTGGTTCTGACTCAACCCCGCCCCTCATAGGGGGCCGCTGGGAATTGTAGTTCTCTGAGGCCTCGCGAGGCACCTGGGAACTATAGTTTGCTTTTCCACTCAGATCAAGCAGTTGTGGCAGGGTGGCGGGGTGGCGCGGGGAGCGCAATAAAAGGACTGGAAGAACATTCAATTTCTTCGGGGAGGGAAAAGTTGTCATGTCCGCTTAACAATCCAAGGCTCGATGATTTTAAAAAATTTGTCAGATACCCTTTTGATTATTTTCAAAGCAATTTTCTACATTATGCGCAATTCTGTGTGATGGGATAGATGCTGTTGAGGAAATCAAGGCTCGGGAAGGCCACGCAGGAAAAAAAACCCAGGGCTCTGGAACCGTAGTTCATAGAGTTCATTCAGGATACAACCCTCGGGGGAGTGAAGTCAATCCTAGAGATGAAACGTTAGGTGGACGTCCAGAAGTGGGAAAATTCAACCTCCAAGTCGGCAGAGGCCCCAAGCCTGGAAAGAATTTGGACCAGCTATCTCAGGGAACGGGCGACACAAGAGTCCTTTGTCCCGGAGCGGCAATGACCTGGGGAGGGGGCAGGGGCAGCTTTGGGCCGGAGGGGACCTCCGCTCCGCCTAAGCCCTCTCGGATGGGCCCTGGTCTCTCGCGGGGGACCTCTCCCCCGCCCCACATATGAGACACACCGCCCCTGCCCCGAGTACCCCCAGAGGCCGTAACCCTGGGAGGTTCTGTCGCCCCTGCTGGACCTGGGGCTCAGCCCTGGGCGGACTCCGCTGCAGTGGCCCCCCCAGTCCGCCCGGGGCGCTGTGGCTGAGGATGGTTCAAAGACGGTGAAGCCTTGGGGAGGAGAGGGGAGGGCAGGGGAGGGGAGAGGAGAGTGTTGGAGGCACCCGAGCCGAGTGGGGTCAGCCGGGCGGGCGGGGAGGAGGAGGAGCCGGGGCGGGCTGGCGGGCGGCCGGGTGGCGGTGGCGGCATGGCGGAGCCGAGCGGGGCCGAGACGAGGCCCCCAATTCGGGTCACCGTCAAGACCCCCAAAGACAAGGAGGAAATTGTGATCTGCGATCGAGCCTCGGTCAAGGAGGTAGTTCGGTGGGGGGTGGGCGGGGAGGAGGGGTCCGCGAAGAGAGCGGGTGGTTCTGGACGGTGGGGCGTACCGGAGGGCCTGGGAAAGGAGGGTGGGGGCCCAGCTGGTACTCGGAGGAGCGGGAAGGAAGGAAAGGCGGGTAGGGGGCGTTTTGCGAGTGTAATCTGGGGGAGCTTTGGCGCGTGTTGGGGAAAGGAGGCCGGGGTTTGCCTTGTGGCCTGGATTGGGGGCGTGGTGGAGAGTGGGGTGGGGCCACTTTGCGCAGGGAAGGGGGAAGGATCCTGGGTCTGAGGGGAGTGTGCGCCCGGGTTACTGGTCGGGGTGCGAGGCGTGGAGGCTGAGTGGGGGCCGGGCAAGGTATTGGGCCCAGAGAGCGGGCGGAGGGGAGGGGGGGCGCAGGAGAGAGCTCGTGGCGCCTACTGTGCACCTGGGAGAGCGCCCAGCTTGCTCTGCCTCTGGGCGTTATGGGAAGGATTTCTCTCTGCCCAGGTCCTTCTTGCTTTCAAGTCCAGGCGGTTCCGTTTGGTTCTCAGCCCTCCTGGGATTTACACAGTGTGCAGATGTTCAGTAAAATTGTATTGAATGAGGGAATATAACGTATGTTCGCCACCCCCCTGCGGCTGCTCCAGAATTTCACAAAGGCGGGGCTTGAGATAGGCCTTCTGGTTGGAAGGGAGAATCTGGAAGCTGCCTTTGCTTAGCAAGTGCACTATTTTTACTTAGAGTGTCTGTTTGGTTTGGTTCGATTTAGGGAGGAGTGATAGATTTGGGAGTCTAATTTCCCAAGTCAGACTTTAGTGTCATCACTGCCTGCCCCCAATCTTATTAAATGATTACATCCAGAATTTAAATCCATTTCCCTGCGAATTTGGATTTGAAATCAGTTCCGATTGAGAGGCAGTGTTTTGGTGAAGAGCCTGGCCTCGGTGTGTGAGTCCAGTCTACCGTGGCAAGTTGCCTAACCCCTCTGATACTCTTTGTTTTCTTATCTTTAAAATAGAAATAATAAGTAATGTGTATTTCATGAGGTTTAGATTCTTTAATTAGTGCCATTGTAAATAACTGGGATCTCTGGGTTGTAGTTGTTACAGCCAGACCGGGAATAAAGAAGGGATCTGGGGTCTGAGAAGAGGAGGCTGAGGGAGACAGGGCCTGGGTCCAAGGCTGTTCTAGGAACTGAGGTGGAAAGTGCTGCCCTGGCAGGACCCTTGCAGGGAACTGGGCAGAGGGACCGGAGAGGGAGGGACAGATAGCAGCAAGGCCATCCTGGGGTGGGAGACATTGGAGGAGAGTTGAAAGAAGAGCCTCTCATGGGTCCATCTCCTTGATTAAGAAAGGAGCTGCTTATTGCAGCTGGAGGGATGGAGTCAAGACTGCAGAACGGACTTCCCACAACTAGAGATGGGAGCAAAAGAATGCCCAGGCTCTTGAAGAAGGGTCCCTGGTGGATGGAGTCCAGGCAACCTTTGCAGTGACCTCTGCCTCTTGATCACAGTTCAAAGAGGAAATCTCCCGGAGGTTTAAGGCTCAGCAGGATCAGCTGGTCCTGATCTTCGCAGGCAAGATCCTCAAGGATGGGGACACACTGAACCAGCATGGGATCAAAGATGGGCTCACTGTCCATCTGGTCATCAAGACCCCTCAGAAGTAAGTTTAGGAGAGGAGCAGGTCCAGCTTCTGATTGGATCACTTTTCCCCATCTGATAGTTTCTAACCCATCACTCAGCTGTGCCTAGAGGGCCTATGCCAAGGCCCAGGAAGGTGGCTCTTGGATGGGTTGCCAAGCAGGCTTATCATCCTCACCTGCAGGGGAAGGGATCCTGACATACATCTCCCAGAATGCCCTGAGGACAGATGATACTAGCTCCTCCTTCCCTCTGTCTGATTTTCTGACTACCCCCTAGCATCACCCCCACCCCAGCTTCAGTGTTGTTTAGGATGTGGCCTGGGTTGGGGAGTAGCTGCACAGCAAACACAGGGATGGTTATCTCCCCTCTTCAGTTCACATAAACTAGGATTTTCTTTCTCTGTCCTCAGGGCTCAAGATCCGGCTGCTGCCACTGCTTCTTCCCCCTCCACTCCAGACCCTGCCTCAGCACCCTCTACCACGCCTGCTTCACCTGTCACCCCTGCCCAGCCCTCCACCTCTGGCAGTGCCACTTCGGATGCTGGCAGTGGAAGCCGGAGGAGCAGTGGGGGGGGTCCCTCCCCAGGGGCTGGGGAGGGCCCTCCCAATGCTACAACATCCATACTCTGTAAGCCCTTAGGGAGAAGGGCACTGTCCTGTTTGGGACTGGGGATTGGTGGAGAGCCAAGAGAAGGGAGAAATATGGTTCCCACTCATGGTCTGATGGGGATAGAGAACCCAGATCAGGGCTTCCCAGATAAGGGGAGCATGGGTTAGCGTAAGGGGAGAGACGGGGCTAGAGATATGGGGAACCCTGGGTGAGGACAGAAGTGGCCAGGTAGGGAATATTGATTTACCCATTCAACAGGCCATCAGTGGTTGCCCTCTCTGTGCTCAGGACTGTGCCCTGCTCCCAGCTTCTGCCACCAAAGAGGGCTCAGTCTAGCAGGCTGACATCTCTGCCAGCAGTGGATCAGGGCTGGGGCTGCGGGAATGACTGGAAAAGGGAGATGCAAGAAGCGCAGGGACCCATCCTGGAGACCTGAACTCAATGGCTCTGACCAGGTGGGGAAGGGCTCCTGTGGCAGACTGTGACTCTGCTCCCTCCCCGCAGCTGGCTTTGGGGGCATCCTAGGCCTGGGCAGCCTGGGTCTGGGCTCCGCCAACTTCATGGAGCTGCAGCAACAGATGCAGAGGCAGCTGATGTCCAATCCCGAGATGCTATCGCAGATCATGGAGAACCCACTGGTCCAAGACATGATGTCTAACCCTGACCTGATGCGCCACATGATCATGGCCAACCCCCAGATGCAGCAGCTGATGGAGCGGAACCCTGAGATCAGCCACATGCTCAACAACCCTGAGCTCATGAGGCAGGTAGGTGCAAGAGAGGTTGGGGCGAGAATGTAGAAGGCACATGGCACCCAGCCATACCTGCCTGGCCTTTCCTCACCTTGTCCTACCTTGATTTGCTCATTCATTTGCTTAGAAGCCATGTTTTGCACATTTGGGATACATAGGGATGAAAAGACATAGGCCTAGCTTTCCAGGAACTCCTTGTGTTAAAGAGAAATGGGATAAGAAGGCAGGCAGTTATAATACAGTGTGATCAGTCATAGAGGTAGTCACGGAATTCCCCAGCAGCAGAGAGTAGGTCTTGACCCTACTGTGGGGCTGTAAGGAGGCTTCCTAGAGGGAGAAAACCCCAGCTGAGACCCAAGGGAGGAAGAATGAAGAAGGAAGAAGAAAAGAAAAGGAGTGTTTAGGGTCAAGGGATAGCGAGTGCAAAGGCCTGGCAGTAAGATAGTAGGGTGTTGGGGAGCATCATGGCTGGGCTGGGCCGGGCCAGGCAGGTGAGGGAGACCCAGAGGAGGCAGTTTTGCGTTTGTCTCAAGAGCTCTGTCTCATGGCCCAGTCTACCAGGGGACAAGGAAAGACAGCCTCAGCAGGCCTGTGGACACTAGTGCTGGACTCAGCAGAAGATAAGTTCCACTAGGGCAAGCGTTTGCAATTGTTTTGTTCACTCTCTGGGCTATTGTGTGGTATAGACTCACTCAATAAATATTTATTGAATGACTGGATTATGGAATAAGATCAGAGTTGTGTCTTAGACGTGAGGGTATCTAAGAAGATACAGATGTGGAGCAGATTTGGGGAGAAGTAGCCATACTTGTTTTCTCTGCCATGTACTGCTGTCCCCTGGAGTTGACACGGGCCTCCTTTTATTGAGAGTGAGTCCTTGGCTCTAAAGAGAAAGCCCCCATCATGTTTCTTGAATTTAGGTGAAAGACCTGGGGATGAGGGATAGAGGGTGTTGATAGCATTGTCCCAGCGTGAATCCTTTCCCTTCTCAACATGTCGTTTACCAGGAAGCATGGGATGGTGTCGATCACACAGACCAACCTGGCCTTGAAACCTGGCTCCACCACTAACTGTCTCCAGGCAGTGAGTCTGAGCCTGTTTTATCATCTGCAAAATAGGGACAGAAATACCTACCTGAGACTATTATTTTGGGGGGTTAAGTGACTTGAATTCTGTGAATTATTGAATCCGGTGCTTGTATGTAGTAGGTGCTCAGAGAATGTTAACTTTCTCTTCTGCCTCCTCTCCTTTCTCATGTTCATTCTTACTCAGTTTTCTTGTGCTCCCCAACACTTCTCCGGACCACCTGAACCTGAGGGAGGGAAGCTGTTGGTCTTACTGCTTCTGGGATCATAGTACCTCACTAGAAAAAGCCAGCCGGAATGAATGAATGAATGCCCACAGGGAAGCAGGGTTGGAGCCAAGATGACAGTATAGGAAGGAAGTCTAGTTTACCCTAGTCTCCACCACTGTGGGGCAGATCGTGGGCTCTGGACCCTGGTCCTGATTCAGGCCTCCCCCTTGGGCCCACCCTTGGCCAGGCTTGGTGCTTCCCTGGTTCCAGGGCCCGTTCTTTCTCTCTCCCCTCTCTACCAGACGATGGAGCTTGCTCGGAATCCAGCCATGATGCAGGAGATGATGCGGAATCAAGACCGGGCCCTCAGCAACCTGGAGAGCATCCCCGGAGGGTATAATGCCCTCCGCCGCATGTACACAGACATCCAGGAGCCCATGTTCAGTGCTGCTCGGGAACAGGTGGGGCCTGGGGTAGGGGCAGCGGGTGGGGGCTGCCTGGGCCCGATATTCCCTACCTCCAGACCCAGGTGATCCTGGGGTGCTGTCTGCTCCTCTTTCCTTCCCCAGCCCCATCTCCTCTCCCTGAGGGTGGGCCTTGACTTCAAAATGGTCCTCAACAATGCATAGCCAGGGATGGTCCCACTTGTCACGGGACTGAGGCACTAAGGCAGATGGTAGCAGAGTTCCCCAGGAAAGTGGCTGAGGTGTGGAGTCCAAGGGATTTGATGTTGCTCTAACAACTTCTTGTAGCAGGAGCTCAAAGATGGTGGGGCAGGCCTGGGGTCAAGTAGCTAACTCCGGCAGTGTCTCAGGTGCAGTCCACAGATCACCCAAGGCTTGTTAGTAATGAGATTCCTGGGCTCCGCCTTTGAGCTACTTATTGACTCGGTCTCTTGAATCAGCCTCTGGGAATATGTACTTTTAAAAATGCTTTCTGAACTCTTTCCAAATATACAAGGAATATAGACAAAAACCAAGCATTCTGTTGTATCTAAGTTGCCCTAACATGTTGCCATATATAGTTTCAGTGCCTTTTTTGGTTCTTTTTTTTTTTTTTAAGTTAATTTACATTAAATACATTGCACATTTACATGTTTCAAAAACCCAAATGTAAATAAAGTAAACAAAAGGGTATTTTAAAAGTGTAGAAGGGAATAGAAGCTCAATAAATTATGTTTAAGGGATCCCTCTGTTTTCTTCTAATCACCTCTTTTCTACCCCAAGTTAAGGAATATTGTTAACATTTTACACATTTTCCTAGACATATTTAATATTTGCAAATAAGACATTATAGCTAGAACAGCAGCCTTCACTCAGCCCGCCCCGGCTCAGGGCTTTCTTCCTTTCTCCGGAGCTAACTACCGCCCCCAAGTTGGCATTTGTCGTTTTGAGTCTCTTATTACCTATATAGGTATCCATAAATAATATGTGGTTTGGTTTCGCATATTTTTAGCCTTATGGAAGTAGTATCATGCTGTTCATAATAGCTTCAACTTGCTTTTTAAACATTTTTTAACCTTTATTGTATTTTTTCCCATTACCATTTGGTCCCCTTATACTATTTAAACATTTAAAAAATGTTTTATTGAAGGATAATATATATTGATAGAAAAGTGCACATAAGCGTACAGCTTGATGGACTTTCGCAACCCGAACACACCCCCTGACCAGCGCTCTGGTGGGAGGGTGAGGTCTCATGTTATTTTTAACTTTTAGAAAGGAAAAAAGTACCATATCCTGAGTGGCCCGTGATATCCCAGAGGGTTCCTTATTCACGCTGCTTCTATCTTGCTCCAGGTCTCCACAAATGGGTGTGCCTTTCTGACCCAGTGCAGGCCCACTGGCCTGGTTTTCTGTCCCCGTGGTGACACCACATTGTCTTATTTAGGTCTGGGCACCTAGTGGAGTGAATACCCCACCTGACCCTTTAACATCTTAGTTGTTTTGGGGATTGCTCTTCCAATATTAGAAACCGCTTGCAAGGATCAAGTATGACTTTTTGAAGGAATGTATTTGTTTATTTTAAATTTTACTTAAGTATTTAATTTAAAATGTATATCAAAGTAATGCTTTCACCTAGTTAGAAAATATCAAGTAGTGGAGAGAGGCTTATAAGAAGCACATCAGCTCATTCTGATGCACACTGAGATTTGAGAGCGCTGTGTTAGCTAAAAGAACATGGCATCTGGCATCCACAGACCTGCTCCACTGTCTTCTAGTGATGTGATTTTAAGTGCATTTCCAGACCTTTCCAAAGCCTTAGCTTCCTCATTTTCAAAATGGAGGCAACATATCAGAGTAGTGGTTCCCAGTCATTCTGGTCTTTAGACCCTTAAAGATTGTTGAGGATCCCAAAAAACTTTTGTTTTTGTGGGTTAGATCTATTAATATTCACTAGATCTGAAATTAAAACTAAGAAGGTAAAGCATATATTTATTAATTCACTCGAAAATAACAATAAATTCATTATACATTGACATAAGTAGCATATTCTTTTGAAAATAACTTTGTTTTCCAAAATAAGATGTGAGAGGAAAGAGTGGCCTTGCTTTACATTTTCGTGGATCTCTTTCGCGTCTGCCTGCAAGACAGCTGGAGTCTCAGATCTGCCTCTGTGCTCGGTCTGCTGCAGCGTCACATGTTACGTATGTGGCCTGTGGAGACCTCACTCAATACTCATGAGAAAATGAAAGTGGAAAAAAGCAAATAATGTCTTAGAATTATACACACAGTTTTGAACCTCGCAGGAGTCCTAGGACCACACTTTGAGAACTGTCGTATTGGAGGGATGTTGTACACGTTACAGTCAGTGTAGCGGGTACATAGTAGAAGTTCAATAAATGGCAGCTGTTATCACAATAGGGAGTTCAGGAAAAGAGATTCAGTCCGTAGGGTGTACCACAAAGAACAAGGTAAGGCCCCGAACGAGGCAGGCTTAGGTGCCAGGCAGGTTACCGGAACGGGAAATCTCAAATGGGCAGAGACTGACACCGTTATACACAAACCCTGGCTGGCAAGCCCTGTTATGTGAACAGGCTTCTGGTACAGTGAGGGAATCAGAGCTAGAGCAGGTCCTTGGGCAGCTCTGGTCCCCATGGCCAACCTGCTATTCATTTTTTCATTTATTGAATTGAGAGAGAGAGAGAGAGCGAGCGCAACATCAATTTGTAGTTCCACTTACTTCTGCATTCGTTGTTGATTCTTGTGTGTGCCCTGACTGGGGACTGGATCTGCAACCTCAGCATATGGGGACGGCACTCTAACCAACTGAGCTACCTGGCCAGGGCCCATGAAGCACTTTGAGAAAACAGTAAAAGTAACTGAATGTGAAATCACCTAATGGAGAGGGACTAAGCTTCTCAGAGATCTGCTTAGGTCAGGACTGCCTAGGAATTCAGGAGAGGCTGAGCAAGGAAAACAGGGTCTGGGACTTCTTCAGCAAGCACACCTTTTGGACAGAGGTGTTTTCTGGGTGCTGGTGGGTCCAGAGGGAGGAGATTCCAGTGCTCCCTTGGGGAGCACACCATATGATAGGCCTCAGATAACCCTGAGTGACACAGTGGGAACCTTGTGCTAAGGGGGACTGTTTAGCTGTAATAACTTCTCTGAAGAGGTGGGCTGGGGAATGGGGGGAAGGAGGAGATAGAAGACCTAGGGAGGACCTGCCACCCAGGATGTGCTCCATTGTGTTGCACCTGGAGGGACAGAACCCACTTAGGAGACTGAGGCTGTGAGGGAGAGGCCTCTGGGGAGTTAGTATTAGGCTCAGGTGGTTGGAAAAGGTGAGGCTAGAGGCAAATCGGCATTGAGTGTCAGGAGCAGCGTGTGAAGGTGAGTCTGATGTCCCTGCACCTGAAGAGCTGAGGAGCACAGTTACCTCTCCACACACCGAGAATGGCATGTAGAGTGCCGTGGAACACAGAGGGAACAACAGACCAGATGTTTAGAGCCACCAGGACAGATGGGAAGTTTCCAGTTATCTGAGGGGTTCAGTTATCCAGTCGTTAGCATCTGTCAGCTCCCACCCTGCAGAATCAGAGAGGAGCTGCCCATTGTGGGGCTAAAAATTGAGCTGAGGACTTCTAAGGTCTTAGATCTCTCTCCCTTTCCTGGGGAAGGGGAGGCTACTAGATGCGAGAAAGAAAGGGCATAGCCCTTGTCCCCGATTTGTTTCCGTCCTTAACCCGAAACCTTTCCCTCCTCCCAGTTTGGCAACAATCCCTTCTCTTCCCTGGCCGGGAACTCCGACAGCTCGTCTTCCCAGCCTCTGCGGACTGAGAATCGAGAGCCCCTCCCTAACCCCTGGAGCCCCTCGCCCCCCACCTCCCAGGCCCCCGGGTCCGGTGGGGAGGGCACCGGAGGATCGGGGACCAGCCAGGTGCACCCGACAGTCTCGAACCCCTTTGGGATCAATGCGGCTAGCCTGGGGTCAGGTATGTCCTAGGGTGGAAGGAGCATAGTGGGGTCACCAGGGCGTTCCCTCTGGCCCAGGACTGAATGGGGTTCCCACTGTTCCAGAATATTAAAGACAGAGGTGAGACTGTAGAAGCCACAGAGGGGCCTCTGCAGCCTGAGTATTAGCTCCACCCCTGAGAGGGCTCAGGGTTGTCTGCCCCTGCCCTGCTGTCGCGCGGAGTGGCCTAATAATGGCTCCCGAATAAACCAGGCCCCACCTTCTAAGCGCTTTCAGCTGGGGTGAAGTACCCAGGGTAAATGGGTCAGCTGGGGGTGGGGGTGTGGGAGAGGAATCAGGGCAGACCTGGGACAGGCACACGTGAGGCTGGGGAAGAGGGAGGCGCAGAGCTGCCGTGCACACAGGTGCAGGTTATGGACTGCGTGACCCTGGGGTGCCCCGCTTACCTGGACTCTGACTGTACCTGTGGCCCTGGGCATGTCTTTTAGTAGATGCCCTGATTTTTCTGTGCCCTGGGGGATGTCTTGATTGGGAAAGTCCCTTCTGCTCTATGTGCTTCAGTTCCCTTATTTATAAAATAAGGGACTTGAACCTGACCACGGTTTTAAGTGTGCTTTTGAGTCCTGGGGGGTCTGGGCCTTCTCTAGGATGAGGAAGGACCAATGGGGAGAGGCGCCAGGCCTCCTGCCCCAGCTCATTAACACACTTGGGTTTTACACAAGGTTGAGTTTGAGGGAAGGGTCTCTGCTGCCAAGACAAGTTTGAAGGCCATTAATTTTGGTGATCTTTAGTCACATCCTTTCCAGTTCTGACGTTATCTGAGCTTGTGGAAGCAACAGTCTAGAGCAACATGAATCAGGCCCAGTTTCCATCTGACTTGTTTTCAGCAGAGTAGTTGGGAAAGGGGCTAGGCCAGAGCAGGAGTCAGGAGAGACTTGGACCGTGCCCCAGTACCTGGGTGCCCATGTTACCATTGCTTTTCTGAGTTTTGTAACCACTCGGTGTGTAAACTAAGGTAGATTGATGTGAGGCATTTGGTTTCCATCTGGACCCCCTTTCTCCTGTTTGGTTGCTTTCTTCTCTTTGCCTTAGGGATGTTCAACAGCCCGGAAATGCAGGCCCTGCTTCAGCAGATCTCAGAGAACCCCCAGCTGATGCAGAACGTAATCTCCGCCCCCTACATGCGCAGCATGATGCAGACGCTTGCCCAGAACCCTGACTTTGCTGCTCAGGTATGGAGCTGGTCCCAGCGCAGTGCACTGGGGGTGGTTCCTTGTGGTTAAAACACTCTGGAGCCAGACTGCCTGGGTTTGTATCTGAATCTTCATGACTTCCTAGCTGTGTAAGTCAAGCAAGTAGTTTAACCTGGTTTCCTCATCTATAAACTGGTAATAAACATAGTTCCACATAAACTTGTGAGGATTAAATGAGATAATGTGTATAAAGTACTTTGAACTTGGCATGGCACATTGTAGGCACTGTGGACTTGGGAATGTTAGCTCTCGTCATCATCAGACCCAGGGCTGAGCAGCCTGGCTTTTGATACTCATCATTGCCCAGAGTATAGTTCCATTTCCTCTCACTGTCCCACTTAGGCCTTCAGGATACTTTGAGATCCTTGGAAAAGCTGGCCAGATTTCCTGCAGTGGTAGGGGTGCCAAGGGAGACTGAGGCTGTGGGGGAATTCTTAGGGTGGGTAGGCCCAGGCCTCCCACTACTACCTTGACCCTGGCAGATGATGGTGAATGTGCCACTCTTCGCGGGGAACCCCCAGCTTCAGGAGCAGCTCCGCCTGCAGCTCCCGGTCTTCCTGCAGCAGGTGAGTGGGATAGAGGGGATGGAGGCTGAGGGCAAGGGTTGGACCCTGAAGCCCAAGGGGTGGAACTTAAGGGAGCTTGGCTCCTGACTTGGGGTTCAGGCTGCCTCCTGTCTCCTGCCACCTCCCATTACCTTTCTCTGTTTCCCACCAGATGCAGAACCCAGAGTCGCTCTCCATTCTTACCAATCCTCGAGCCATGCAGGCTCTGCTGCAGATCCAGCAGGGCTTGCAGACCTTGCAGACCGAGGCCCCCGGGCTGATACCCAGGTGAGGGTCGGGGGCAGGTGGGCAGCACGCTTTGGCTACTTCTCCCCTCAACCCTTCCTTCTGCCACTCCAAGCAGCCATCATGTCTCTCAGGGTCTGTTTTCCTGTTTCCTTCAGCTGCTTTTCCTTCTACATCTCACCGGCCCATCTCTTTCCCAGAGGCCATCTCCCACCTTTTGGTCTCTCTTGTTTGCAGCCTTGGCTCCTTCGGGATGCCCCGGACTCCCGCACCCTCGGCAGGCAGCAACTCCGGACTTGCGCCTGAAGCCCCCACCTCCTCGCCAACCCCACCAGCCACTTCTTCTCCAACTGGGGCCTCTAGTGCTCAGCAGCAGCTCATGCAGCAGATGATCCAGCTTTTAGCAGGAAGTGGAAGCTCACAGGTACACAGGGCAGCAGGGCTAGTGCCAGAACCACCACTTGCATCCTGTGGCCTCGGGGGTCATGGTAGAATGGGGACAGCAAAGCAGGCTTCGGCATCAGCCAGACCTGGCTTTAGACCCTGGTCTTCCACTCTCTAGCCTCAGGCAAGTTACTGATCTTCCCTAAATTCAGTTTCCACAGCTATAAAATGGAGATGAGAATAGTAACATCACTTACCGTGTGGTAGGTACTAAGTGTCTCATTTACTTTAATCTTCCCAACAGCCTTGTGAGGAAGCTGTTATTGTAATTTCTGTTACAAAAGGGGGAAACAAGTCCAGAGAGAGTAAATGGCATGCTTAGTCAAAAGCTATTAAGTAATGCAGCCAAGATTCAAACCGAGCAAGGTGTGCTGGCTCCAGGGTCCACATTCTAACTGCTGTGCTATGCCTACCACTTCTGCTTATATCGTGGGATTCTTTTGATAATTAAAGCACCTTCCATCTCTGAGACCTGGGAGGAGAATTATGGGAGGTGAGGTAACTAAAGCCCTGGGCTACAAAGTCAAGGCTAGGGGTTTGGGGGGGGTTGGGGCAGTGGGGAAGACCTTGGGTGAGCCCCTTAACCTTTGTAACTCATCTGGGAAAGGCCTGTCAACAGAAATGTGAGTGTGCACAGCTCTGTGCAAGAGCTGAACCGAGGGATCCCTAAGGTTCAGTCCAGCTTACATTCTGTGCATAGCATGGAGCCCTGTGTGGGCCTTTTGTGCCATGGAAGGGGGTCTCTCTGACCCTTGAGTGGTCCTTTCCTTCTGTTTCTTCCTGTCAACAGCCAGGTGTTCTGCAACCGCTGGGCTCCTTTCAGCTCTGAGAGTCTTCTGTTCATGACCTAGGCTAGTGCTTCTTCTTTTTTAACAAAGAGAGGGAGAGAAACATCCATCAGTTGCCTCTCTCATGCCCCCAACTAGGTACCTGGTCCACAACCCAGGCATGTGCCCTAACCAGGAATCGAACTGGCGACCTTTTGGTTTGCAGGGTGGCACTCAATCCACTGAGCCACACCAGCCAGGGCAAGGTCAGCGCTTCTTAAGCCTCCCTTGGAAGAATACTTCCAGGAGATGTTTATAGGATTGTCAAATATGAAGAGCCTTCTCTGTAAATAACAGTTGGTTGGTTAACATTAACCAGGTTCTTTCCTTCCTGGGCCATTGTCTGGCCTTTAATATGGCTGTATGTTTGATGATAGCTAGGGGTGGGGCATAGAGTGGTGTTTAGCATACATCTTACCGATCACAGATCATTTGGCGGTTTTGAGTACCTGTTAACATCTCCAGATGGTTGATGGAAAGCAGTTAGAAATATAGGCTGACCAAACCCTATCTTTTACTTTCAAATTTTAAGAAAGACACCCCTGACTTATTATTGCATAGTTGTTTAATGATTGGGGGCCCAGGCTCCTTGGTCCCCATTTGCAGCTCACCCCACCCTGCTCCGTGGGTTGACTCTGAGGATGTTGGAGAAGACCTACAGATTGTCTTCTCTCCATTATAAATCCCCACCTTCCGAAGCTGGTCCTCTGCCCACTTCACAAGGCCTGTCCTCTGTAGGTGCAGACGCCGGAAGTGAGATTCCAGCAGCAGCTAGAGCAGCTCAACGCCATGGGCTTCATCAACCGCGAGGCTAACCTGCAGGCCCTGATTGCCACAGGCGGGGACATCAATGCGGCTATTGAGAGACTCCTGGGCTCTCAACTCTCCTAATCCTGTGGCTTGTGCCTCCTGCGTCTCCCTTCCCTGGATGCCAGCCTTTGGTTCCTGTCAGCTCCTTCCCTCTGCAGCTTGTCATCTTTTCTGTCTTCTCCTTGTCCTCTCCAGGCAGCAGGGTGGCTTTAGGGGCATGGACCCCAACCCTGTAGCTCTGTCTGAGAATTTTGGTTCTACTTCTGCATCTCTTTTAGAATCTTCTCTACTCGTCCTGCTTGAGCAGAACTATTTCAGTGGTTTTCACAGTTTTGTTGGTTGGCCCCATGACCACCTTTGCAGTCTTCAGATGTCTCAGTGGCTATGCAGAGCTGAAGGCGGAGCCAGCTCTCTGGCTCCTTGGAACAGGGTCTTTATCTGTACCGCTAGGGTTTTGCTTGTCTTATGTTTGCTTTTGGTAACTCTCTTCCTTCTTTCTTTCCCTGACCCCTCTCACCTCCAGCCTAACCAATGGTAGACGGAGGGGCAAGTGAAGCAGGCTGGGATTTTCCACCTCACCCTGTAGTCTGGTCACTTCACCCAGCACTTTTTAATGGGGCTTGTTGGGACTTCCAGGGGGAGGAAAATGCCTCTTCTGCCTGTCTGAAGGAGAAGATGAGACATAGCCCTCTGAACCAGGAATTAACGAGCCCTGGACCAGCCCAAAGCAGACTAGTGCAGAAGAGGAGGGGAATGGGCAAAACAGCCTGAGCAAAAGGCTTGGAAGTTGGAATGGACAGTTAGGGAGTGGAGCACTAATTGCTCTTTTAAGTCAGGAGAGTCCAGGCTGCGGCCTGGCAGAAGAGACGTAGACACGCTAACGGAACTCGAGTGAAAGGGGCTCAGCGAAGCTAAGCCTTATGGCTCATAAGGGGCCATATTGGCTCCATTTCCTCAAACAAACATGCTTATGTACTCACTCACTCACTCACTCACTCACTTACACATGTCCATAAACCTAGGACTGCCCATATCCCCAAGTTCCAGTGATTTGAGCCCCCTCAAACAACATGAAGTGGTTTGGGGTCTGTCTCAGCAGTGGCTGTATGTGTGGGTGCACGTGGGTTGAGTAGAAGGGTGGATTCTTTGCTGATTTCTGGTTCAGAGCTCCCACCACCAGAGAAGTAGGCAGAAGGGCTGGTCTGGGGCAGGAGTATGTGCAGCCTGGGGAGCTAGGTCCCTCAGGCCTCTGGATGCTGGGTTACCCATGGGTAGTGTAGGAACCTCTTCTGAAGCCTGCCAGGGCTGTGGCCAGCAGCCTTACAACCCTTTCCTTATTGCTTGCAGGGAATGGTAGAAGGGTCTTTCCCTCCAGAGCCCCTGGCCTTGGCATCCTAGCCCCTGCCCTTTGAGTTCTTCACTATTTCCCTCTAGGCCAGAAAGTTCCATTTGAGGAAGGAAAGGAGAGGGTGGCAATGCTGCCCTTGATCTGGAAGTGGACGTTACTCAATTGGAGCATGGAGGAGGCTCCTGTCACCTCCCCTCTCTGCTACTTTGCCCGGCTGCTTGGAGGACTCATGGCTGAGAATATGGAGGCATGAGAAACAGAATTTTCTCCAAGTAGGACAGGGCCCTAAGCAATCCAGAGAGAATGTCTGCGTGGCTTCCCTCCATCCTTCCCTCAGGTCCCACGTTGGCCTTTGTAAATAAATGGTGTGGTCTTTGTTGTCAGTGTGTCTCGGTGTTTGTTTTCTGGGGGAGGAGGCTGGCTGAAAACAACTTGCTTTTAGAGAGTTTTTATAAAGTGGATCTAGAAGAATTTGAAATCGGGTTCAGTTACCACAGATGTTGAGAGGCATTGAAGGTTAAGGGATGACTGGTCACAGGGATATCTGTAATCCATGGCTTAGGTGTTAGAGGGATTGCATTCTTCCCTCCCCCACCCCCAGACTACAGAACATCAGATTCCCTGCCCCCGCTGGTCAGCCTGGGAGGAATGTATGAAGGTGTTGGGAAGATTGTTAGGTCATTACTTCATCCTCTATCTTTTGGCAAGACTTCGCTCCTTACCGCAGGTAAAAAGCTCCAGACAAAACAAACACTTGCATCCAGATCTTTTGCAGGTGGATTTTAATAGTTCTTAGTCTTGAGGTCTGAGACCAGACCTGGCTCTACCACTAATTGTGAACCTAAGTCTTTTCCTGGCTGTGAGGTTTTGCTGTGTAGTGAGGTTATGGCCCAGATTTGTCAGACGTGAGCCTCCCATCGTGGGAGGTTCCACTTCTGAACATGGTCATCTGGAGTTTTAGACAAACATTCACACTAGAAATTTTAAAAATTGGGTGCAATATATATTTTAAAAATCCAAAAGCAACAAAGGGCCAATAAGATTAGCTGGGAATCAAGAGGAAAAATGGCCCTAAAGGCTGCTTTTGACCCTGGGGGCGTTTGCCACTTAAGAAATGTTGCTGAGAGCATTTGAGGGTTTTGAAGGATACAGAGCTAGAGGAACAAAAAGTTGGAATCTGGGGACAGCTAAAGACAGGGTTACTGGTAAAGAGCCAGCATCAGGACTAGGACCCCTAAGGATGAATTGGAAGTAAGCCAGTCCTCATTCTACAGTCTAGCCTCACGCTATTCTGGGTGGTCCAGAAATTCTCAAGGCTCAGATTTAGGACTATTATGATCCTAGATTGCTGGCATATCCAGATGCTTGGTAGAGGCAAGCAGAAATTTCAAAAAACATAACATCAACCTAGACTCAAAAGTATTATAATAAAAATATTTTTTTCAAATATAACATCAACCATAATAAAAATTAAGCAGTTAAGGAGATGAGGTAATATCAATGAAACCAAACAGAAATGACAGGCAATAAACAGACCCACAGCAATTTATATACAAATGAAAACTGCTTAGTATTTCAAGAAAATAAAAGCCAAGCTTGGAAATTTTCAGCAGAGACCTGAAACTACAAAAATGGACATAGCACATTTGGAAAAGGACCAAATAGAAATTTTAGCTAGAAAAATATAATAAATGGCCCTGGCCAGGTGACTCAGTTGGTTAGAGCATCGACCCAATATGCCAAGGTGGCAGGTTGGCTCTCTGGTCAGGCGCATACCAGAAGCAATCAGTGAATGCATAAACATAAAAAGTGGTTTAATAAACCTCTCCTGCCCCATTTTCTCTCTAATATATACAAATAAAAATTTTAAAATGTAATAAACATGGTCTCAATATATGAGTTTAATAGCACCTTAGACTTAGCTGAGGAAAGAATTGGTGGACTATAGAAACAGGTCAGAAAAACTGTACAGCATGAAACGTGGAATAATAAGAGGATGGAAAATCCTGAAGAGACAAAGTAAGTTGAGCTAACGTGTTTAATTGGAATCCTAGGAGAGGAGAAAGGGAAAGAAGCAATTTGAAGAAATAATGCCAGGATTATCTAGACTTGATGAAAACCATTGATTCACAAATTCAAGAAACCCAATGAGTTAAAATAAACGCACTCTGCAAAAAGGCAAAGAGAAAATGTTTTAAAGTAACTAGAGAATAAAGACAGCTTAAGTTCAGAGAAGCAACAGACTCCTGCTTACAACTCAACAGCAAAATTGGAAGCCAGAAGAGAGGAATGCCACCTCCCTGTGTTTAAAGAAGATCACTGCAATCTAGAATACAAAACCCAGTGAAAATATCTTTCAAAAATGAAGGTAAAGCCCTGACCAGCTCAGCTCAGTTGGTTGGGCATCATCCTTGAAGGAGAAAGGTCGCAGGTTCAGTCCCTGGTCAGGGTGGGTATGAGAGGCATCTGATCGATGCTTCTCTCTCATGTCGATGTTTCTCTTCCTCTCTTTCTCCTTCCCTTCCCCTCTCCAAAAAAATATAAATAAACAAAATCTTTTAAAAATTAAAGACAAAGATATTTTCAGACAAACAGAAAGTGAGTCCACCACCAGCATACTCACATTAAGGGAAATTCTAAAAAGAATCTTCCGTCATAAAAAAGGGGAGGGAAAGGAAGGAAGAACATTGAAAGTGACAAATATGTGCATAAATCTAAATAAACATTGACTCTAAAACAAAAGTGACAATGCATTATAGTGTTTAAAATATATAAACAGAATTAAGACGTGACACAACAGCGCAGGAGTCACTAGTAAATCAAGTTAGAGGACTACAGTCTGTGTGTTGTGCTGGTGGAGAGCAAAGTGTCAGTGAATGTTAGACGGTAAGGCAAGATGAAAGTTTTGCTAAGTCCCTAGATAGGAAAACAATATATAATTAGCTGACTAAAGGGGGGAATAAAATAAAACTTACTATTAAAAAACAAGATGTGGACTTCTGGCCAAGATGGAGGCACATGTAGATACAATTTGCCTCCTTGCACAACCAAAAGAAGGACAACAAATTTAAAAACAAAAAATAACCAGAACTGCCAGAAAAATAGAACTGTACGGAAGTCTCACAACCAAGGAGTTAAAGAAGAAACATTCGTTCAGACTTGTAGCATGGGTGGATACAGGCAGTCAGGGAGGAAGGACATGCAGCGAGATGGCAGCTGGAGGACCATGTGGACTGGGGTGGGCAAGGCGGTGGCTGACAGATGGGGCTGTCCCACATTTGCTCATGGATAAACCAGGAGGAACAACAGGGGAGCAAGACAGACTGTGCAATCCAGGGTTCCAGCATGGGAAAAGAAAGCCTCAAAACCTCTGGCTATAAAAATCTATGAAGGTTGCAGTGGCAGGAGAAACTCCCAGCCTCACAGGAGAGTTCATTGGAGAGACCCACAAGGTCCTAGAACATACACAGATGCGCCCACCCAGGAATCAGCATCAGATGGGGCCAATTTGCTTGTGAGTAGTGGGGGAAGTGACTGAAAGTGGGGCAAGAGCTGAGCAAATGGCATTGTTCCCTCTCAAACTCCCCACCCCCTCATACAGTGCCAAAACACAGGGAGCAGGGATGTGGGTTGCCCTGATTGGGCGAATACCCAAGGCGCTGCCCCTTACAATGTAATAGGTGCACCAAGACAAAGAAATATGGCCCAAATGAAAGAACAGATCAAAGTTCCAAAAACAGAACTAAGTGGTGAAGAGATAGCCAACATATCAGATGCAAAGTTCAAAACACTGGTAATCAGGATGCTCACAGAAATGGTTGAGTATGATCGCAAAATAGGGGAAGAAATGAAGGCTATGAAGAGTGAAATAAAAATAGACAGGGGCCTTGGCTGGTGTGGCTCAGTTGATTGAGTGCTGACCTGCAAACCAAAGGGCTGCTGGTTCAATTACCAGTCAGGGCACATGCCTGGGCTTTGGGCCAGGTCAGGCCCCCAGTAGGGGGTGTGTGAGAGGCAACCACACATTGATGTTTGTCTCCCTATCATTCCCTTCCCCTCTTTCTAAAAATAAATACAAAAAATATTTTAAAAAAAGAAAAAGAAAAATAGGGAACCAACAGTGAAGGGAAAGAAACTGGGTCTCAAATCAACAATTTGGAGCAGAAGGAAGAAATAAACATTCAACCAGAATAGATGAGGAAACAAGAATTCAAGAATATGAGGAGAGGCTGCAGAACCTCCAGGACAACTTTAAACATTCCAACATCAGAATCATAGGGGTGCCAGAAGGAGAAGAGGAAGAGAAAGAAATTGAAAACTTATTTGAAAAAATAATGGAGAACTTCCCCAGTCTGGCAAAGCAAATAGACTTCTAGGAAGTCCAGGAAGCTCAGAGAGTCCCAAAGAAGTTGGACCCAAGGAAACACACCAAGGCACACCTAGGTGTAATGACACCTAGTGGCAGCAAGCACACCTAGTACTCACATCTTGGTTTCTAACGCCATTCTTCAATAAAAGGAACCAGGGCTCCTTCAAGAAATGGCTGGTTTTAGGACTGGGGCAGGGAGTATACAAGCTATAGTTGGAACACCTTGTAGTGCCAGAAAGGAAGGAAGTGATTAAAAAAAAAAAAAGATTACAGCCCTGGCCAGTGTGGCTCAGATGGTTGGAGTGTCACCCCATAACTTAAAGGTCATGGGTTTGATCCCCAATCCGCAGTCTGGGTGTGTCCCAGAGGCAACCAATCGATGCTTCTCTCTGGCACTGATGCTTTTCTCTCTCTCCTCTTCTCTCCCTTCCTCTCTCTCTAAAAGCAATGAACAAATATCCATGGGTGAGTATAAAAAAATTTACAATGATGGGGGCATCTCAAAGGGACAGAGGAATCACCGAAGGAGCTCCCAATGGCCAAAGGTGGGACAATTTGAGCAACAAAATAAAGTATTATACTATAAGATTATAATACAAAGTATAAAATAAATTCATATTAATCTGTACTGATATAAATAAATAATTGAATAAATAAATAAATGGTTAACAAGAGACAGATTTGTGCAGAAAATTTCCAAAACACTAATGTAAATATTCTGTCCTCAAGTGGGTGGAGCAAAGTCCCTATTCTCAAGTGTGGGTTGCACATGTCTTCCAAAGCATGCAGTGTGTCAAGGAGGGGCAGAATGTAGAGTGGACACTACCTCAGCCAGGCGATCAAGGTCAGAGATAAATCATGTTGATAGTATGTACTCTTGAGATGATGTGATGAAAATGGTATTTTACCTCTGTTCTCTTTCTTTTTAAAGCCCTTGACCCCAGTCTAATCATGAGAAAACATCAGACAAATCCCAATTGAGGGACCATCCACAAAATACCTAACCAGTACTCCTCGAAACTCTCAAGGTCATCAAAAACAAGGAAAGCGTCACCCTGACTTGTGTGGCTCACTGGGTTGGGTCCTCCTGCAAACCAATAGGTCGTCAGTTCAATTCCTGGCCAGGGCACATGCCTGGGTTGTGCTTCATATTGCATCCATCACCACTCGCAGATTGCCCTTCCAGCTTACTCACACCCATCTGAGGCCCCTCGATTTGGCCGCAAAGCTCTGTTTCTGCTTTCCTGCCTAGCTGCCAGCCAGAAGCCGGCTTGTCACTTCTTCTCAGCTTAGCCACACACTCTTTTGGCTGCCTTCTTGTTGCAGATCCCAAAAGAGAGGTCGGTGGGCAGCTTGAGCTCTTTTTTTAAAAAAAGATTTTATTTATTTTTAAAGAGAGGGGAAGGGAGGGAGGGAGAGAAATATAGGCGTGTGATTGCTTCTTAAGCACCCCCTACTGGGGGCCCACCCCAAAACCCAGGTATGTGCCCTGACTGGGAATTGAACCAGCGACCCTTTGGTTCGCAGGCCGACACTCAGTCCATTGAGCCACACCAGCAAGAGCTCTGTCTTAAATATTAAGAAACATGTCGTGACTCTTCCCAAAAGTGACCAGCAATAACTTCTGAAAAATGGTTCACTATTCACTTGACCAGAAACCTCTCCCAAAATCGTGCACATCAAGAGGTTCAAATCTTCATGTTCACTGTAAGAACACTTGTGACACTACCCAGGCCATCAAGGATATGCATATTTGAAAAGTCACCAAGTATCTGCCCTGGCTGGTGTGGCTCAGTGGATTGAGTACTGGCCTGAGAACCAAAAGGTCACCAGTTCCATTCCCAGTCAGGGCACATGCCTGGGTTTTGGGGTGGGCCCCCAGTAGGGGGTGCTTAAGAAGCAATTACACACCAATATTTCTCTCCTTCCCAATATTTCACACACCAATATTTCTCTCTGGGTTTTGGGCCATGTCCCCAGTGTGTGGTGTGTGAGAGGCAACCACACATTGATGTTTCTCTCCCTCTCTTTCTCTCTCTAAAGTAAGTAAATAGAATCTTTTTTTTTTTTTTTTTAAGAAAAGTCACCAAGTATCTCAAGGATGTCACTTTACAGAAGCACTGTGTTCCATTCTGTCATTACAATGGTGGAGCTGGAGTTGGTAGGTGTGCCCAGGCCAAACGATGGGGCTGGACACAGGGTTAGTGGCCCAAAAAAGAGTGCTAAATTTTTGCTGCACATGCTTAAAATGCAGAGAGTAATGCTGAACTTAAGGGTTTACACACAGATTCTCTGGTCATTGAGCACACCCAGGTGAACAAAGTTCCTGAGATGTGGTGCGGAACTTACAGAGCTCGTGGGAGGATTAACCCGTAAGTGAGCTCTCCCTGCCACACTGGGGCTACCCTTCCTGAAAAAGACCAGGTTGTTCCTCAACCATAAGAGGACGTTGTACAGAAGAAAAAGATATCCCAGAAGAAACTGAAGAAACAAAAGCGTATGGCCCAGGAGTAAATTCAGCATAAAACAAATATTAACAAAAGATTTAAAAAAAAGAAAAGAAAGAAACAAGGCATGAAACCAGTGACACGCAGTGGGCACCCTGGGTAGCCTTCTTCCAGCTCTGTGCACCTCTGCTTCTGGCTCACAGCTCCCTGCATGGCCAACAAAGTTCTACTCAAGATCTTGGTTTGGGGTCCCCTTGAGGATGGCAGAAAGCAGTTGTGTTCTTTCGGAAGTCTTTCAACAGAAACATTTCCCTTAGCCACTGAGTCTCAATATCTCTCCTCTAGTCAGAGTAGATTCCAACAGAGACTGTATACAGAGATGACGTATCTTCATGCCTTGTCTGAGACTTTCTGATCCACAGTGGGATACGTCAGGGTCCCAGGGGCAAAATGGTCTGTTCACACAGCTTTCTCCTGGGTTCTCTCTGGTTCTAGAAAAAGAAAGAAAAAAGCAATCTATACTAATTCCAAGGGAATGTTCTAGGCAGATTCACTTGGATGTAGGTCATTTTAGTGAAAATGTTTACACTTTGGTCTAGGTGTCATATTTTGTTGGGTGTCTATGTCCTTCCCAAGTGTCCAAAGTCCACATGCGCTTGTGCCCAAGGCACCAAGAGCCAGCATTTCAGAGGCAGCACTAACCGCTTTGTGAGAAAACATTGTAATTAAAATGAAGACCTCTTATTTATCAAAGGGACATCATTAAGACAATTAGAAGACAAACCACAGACTGGGAAACCACATGTCAACTTCTTTCCCATCACTTAGGACAGTGGCAAAATAATCTGCTTATATAGCACCCCCCAACCCTAATTCCAGCAGATTATAAACTCTTCCAGGTCAAGTGTTGTGTCTTATATATTTGTTACCCAGAAACTAGCATAGTGCTGGTGAAAGTATGTAGTTAATAAACATTTTTGAACTTCAATAACTTGTACTGGTCAAAAGTCCGAAAATAAGAAAGTGGGCAAGAGGGAATGGTCTGTTTGGCCAAAGAAGAAGGGAGAAGAGATGTCAATGAAGGGATGGGTATCAGACAAAGGAATTGCGTTGAATTCTGTTGACAATGGAAGGAACTGAATGTTTATTTATTTCTTTTTGAGGGGTCACTAGGTTCTAAACTGCTGGAGGACAGACACCATATCTTTTATCTCCCACAGTGACTCTCGCAGTGCTTGACACATAATCGGCACTCAGAAAATGAATGCAAAATGTATCAATAAATGAATAAGTGCCTCAAATGGATGGGGTAGAGGCAGAAGAGTCAACATGTAAATGGATATGGTAAGGATGAGGACATTTCTCTTCTAAATCCACAGTGGCTATCTTATAGGTGTCCAGACTGTGCATGCTGAAGACAGATTTTTTTTTGATGCAGCTGAGTACAAAAACCAAGAACACCCACACTTCACATTTTTCCAATCCTGGAGAACTGCTTGGAAATGAATGAAATTTTTTGCCGTCAGGTGTTTCTTGAGCAACTCCTGTGTGCTCAGCATCTGGTTGTAGGGCCTTGGGTAAGTGTACTCTAGAGAAATAGCACCTCATCATCAAGGTAGATTTTTCAGGCCAGAAACAATGAGGAAAAAAAAAACATACTAAGCTGCGGTGATGTAAAAGAGCAATGTTGTCTGGCAAAGCCAAGGAAGGCTACTCAGATGGGATGGGAATGGATGGGATTTGCGTAAGGAAACGGAGGCATTTCAAGGAAGCCACACACAGAGGGTTGGAAAAGAGCAGATTGGTGGTTGCATGTAAAGAAGTTATTTTTCACACCTGGAGTACCTCCTGCGTGCTCAGGCATGACACTAAGCAATGGAAAACAGACAACTTGCCATGGCTGGTGTGGTTCAGTGGATTGAGTGCCAGCCTGTGAGCCAAAGGGTCTCTGGTTTGATTCCCAGCAGGGGCACATGCCTGGGTTGTGGACCAGGTCCCCAGTGTGGGAGGCATGAGAGGCAACCACACATTGATATTTTGCTGCCTCTTTTTCTCTCTCCTTTCTCCTTTCTCTAAAAATTTATAAATAAAATCTTAAAAAAAAAAAGAAAACAGAAAACAGACAACCTGTCCTCAGGGAGCTCTAGTCTGGGAGGTGGGGAATGGAGGAAGATCCAAAGACAAACATAGGTCATAAGTATTATTGCACAAGAATAATACTTATTCTTGTACAAGCCCCCAGAAAGTAGAAGCCTTATCTGTCCTGCTCATTACTGAATCCTCAGTGCTGAGAACAGTGCCAAGCACAGATCAGGTGCTCAATAGATGCATACTGAGTGAAGAAAAGCTACAATGGAGATATAGAAATGGTGATATTGACAGTTAGCATTTATTGAGCACATAATGTGCCAGAAAATATGCTGAGAGTTTTACATACACTATCTTATGTGATCCTCCAACATTTTGAGAGTATTATAATTATCTCATTTTAAATATTTGGGAGCCATGGCTTTATACAAGTAACACTTGCCTTGAGGTTACCTAATCAGCAAGTGACAGAACTGGAACTTGAATTCATGACTGCCTAAATACACAGTCCAAGCTTTGCACCTGGAGTCTGTTGTTCAAAATGCTGTTTGGGGAAGTTTGTTTGAAAAGTGCAGGGAAAGATCTCAGATAGGGAGGCTACTGCACACAGTTATGAGTATGAACTAAAGAGGTTGTAGTGGGAATGCAGAAGAAAGGATTAACTTTTTTGGCACCTCAAAGGGCTTGGTGACTTACTGGATGTAGGGGATGACTAAGTAAGTGCCTTGCCTGGAAACAGAAAGAATGATGGTAACCCTGAGAGGAATAGCTTTTCTCAAATTCCTAGATCGACAGTACACTCTACAATCTAGACACACGATCAAAATCTCTTGGTGTGCCAGTCCCGCAAAGCACCTGATGAGGCGCTGGTCACAAACGGTAAGGGCAAGACAGCTTGAAAAGACACTGAAGAGGGTAGAATAATGAAGAGCGTTGGAAGACGCACAAACAGACAAGCCTGTCTTAGGTGCCTCTCAAGTCCGAGGCCGGCGGGAACTACGAAGGGAAAGGTGGTGCTTGCCCCAAGAACTACAACTCCCAGAAGGCATCGGGCGGAGCACTAAGGTTTCTGGCCAGAGCTTTTTCCGGTCTTTTGGATGCTGACGCTCTCTTCCGGTTTGGTTGTCCCCCCCCCCCGCCCCCCGCCCCGCTTACTCAGCCCCCACCCTGCCCCACGGGAGAAAGGCTTTTGGAATGTTGACGGTGAGTGCGGTGGGCTTAGGAGTGCGACCAGGAAAGGGGAGAGTCTTATCTCCGCACGTCACCCAGAGGCTGAGGGTAGCTCCGGCAGAGGCGGAGAGAGGGCGCGCGGCGGGCGGACGTGTAATCTTGGCAAGAGCGGGGAGGGGGCAAAATGGACTGAGCCCCGGGAGGGACCCACAAAGGGATGTGGGGCGGAGACAATGGGACTTGGGGGAGAAAGATGGAGGGTGGGATGCAGGGGCGTAGGGGAGGACCCCACGAGCGCGCGGTGGAGTTTCAGTGGAGGTGGGTGGTGGAGGAGAGGGCTGTGTTCCGAAAGGTAGCAGCCGAGGGGGACTCCTGTGTAAAGCAAAGCTGGATGCTGCTGCAGGTCTGAAATGGGCAGAAATGGGGCACCCCAAGGAAAGCCTTATTCTAGCCACGTGGTGTCATCTCAGAAGACCCCTACCAGTTGGGGAGCGCCCCGGGGCCCTGGTAGAAAGAGAGCAGCGGATGTGCTGGTGCTTATATCGAGTTTCCGAGGGCTTGCGAGGTCATAGAGTCTCGCGAATGGTCCAGTGGCTTATGGACTGCTCTGTGCAAGGGGTTGTTGCTCTGATTAGAAGGAAGAATTTTGATAGATTTTGTCATGGAGGACTTAAGGAAGATTTTGGTGATTTTACACGCTTAGGTTGAGTGCTGACTTTGCTGCTTTCTTCACAGATGAGGCTGCTGGCATTTGTGGTGGCTCTCTTTGCCGTCACTCAAGCAGAGGAAGGAGCCAGGCTTTTGGCCTCCAAATCACTGCTGAACAGATATGCCGTGGAAGGGAGAGACCTGACTTTGCAGTACAACATCTACAATGTTGGCTCCAGGTGGGAGGCTCTGGGGCTTGCAGGCTGGGCACTCTTCAGGCTTCTTTGGTTTCCCAGCTGAGAACAGGGACTAGTGGTTTATCTTCAGGAGACCTCCAGCGACAGATAATCATACGTAAATGAACATACAGCTAGACCTGATTTTGGAAGAAGAGGACATTCTTACCTAAGCTTCAAAAAACTGCCTTCCCCTTTTTTGAGTTGGGAGAGTTTTAGGGAAAGAAGCAAGAATTGTGAAACAGGGAGAGGAAGATGAGAAGGCATCAAATGTATGATCCTTTGTTAGGATCCTCGGGTTCCCTAGCCTGTACACATTTCTGTTGCCTTTAATTAGATTTTCATATGTGTCTTGCTCCTCTCCCCCTACCCCCAACATACACATGGAGAAATTAAGACAAGGATGGGTTTGGGCCCATTTCTTCCCAAATACTTGAGTATTTTGGTGCTTCTAAGCCATAGGATCTAGTCCTTGCCTGGATTCTCCAGTGCAACAAGTCTAACTTACTATCTGTGTGACACATGTCTGTCTTTGTAGTTCTGAATTTTTAGGACAGGCAAGCAGATTGGATTGCTGATTGCTTTCATTTTCATATCCATGACTTCCTAACCTTTTTCATTGCCTCTGTTTTCTAGTGCTGCATTAGATGTGGAATTATCTGATGATTCCTTTCCTCCAGAAGACTTTGGCATTGTCTCTGGAATGCTCAATGTCAAGTGGGACCGGATTGCCCCGTATCCTCCTGACACTGGGTGACGAAGACTGGTGGTGGGGAGGGAACATTGCCAGCAGAGCAGCCGGGTGTCTTCAGACAAATGGCGTGGCCATTTTTCTGTCTCTCTTTGGATGCCATGGGTCAAGAGGTGCTGGTGGCAGTTGTGGGAGCGTGATTTAGAGCAGACCTGAGGCCCTGGACAGGTTAGAAGGCCCCAAGACATACTCTGTTGGGAAGATGTAGACATGTGCCATATTTTGCCATGTGTAATGTGCACCCATGTTTTTGGCCCAAACTTACAGGGAAAAAAAGCCTTTGCTTTAACTTTTCAATACAATTATTTATTTATTTATATTTAGATACTTGGGTTTTTTTTTTTTTTTTTTTTTTTTTTTTTTTTTTTTTTTTTTTTTTTTTTTTTTTTTTTTTTTTTTTTTTTTTTTTTTTTTTTTTTTTTTTTTTGTATTATAAAGGAATTTTAGCATTTATTTTTGAACATAATTATGGTGCAACAAATTTTATGTAACAAATAATTAGAAAACACAAGAATAGATTACAAGGTATTTCAGACACCTACCCATGTATAATGTGCACCCTTATTTTTTCCTCAAAAATTTGGGCCAAAAAGTGCACATTATACACAGCAAATAGATGTTTGTGCTGTGGCAAAGATGAGTAAGGTGCTTTTAAAAGAAATTCAGTTGGATGCTAAAGTGGAGGATCTGGTGACCTTTTAAGACTCTTTTTAGTCAGCAAGTCTCTTATTCTGATCCACCAGTTATTTCCTGAGTGTTTTGAATTAGACTTTTTTTCCCTCATGATTTAAAGTATGTTTAGATTTTCTGATGAGGGTAGGTGTTCTCTTTGTGGTTTTTTGTTTGTTTATTTTTATTTTGTACTTTCAAGAATTTCCTTCAGTTATAGTCAATGAAAGATTTTCTGTGAGCTTAATTAAGTGACTAATTTTTCACCCATAACATACACTAGTTTGAAGGTTTACTTCAAAAACCTGGTACTGAGGACATTATGAACTTAAAACGTGGCTGAAAAGGCATCACATTAAAACATACACTTTAGACTCACAAAAATGTGTATGTTTATCATTCTTACAGAGTATTGCAAGTATGAAATCACCACATGTGTTGGCAACTTTTTTTGTGTGAATGGTGCATTGAGTTTACAAGGTGAAAGGTTGTTACAACTTTAGCTTCATCCTTTTCCCTTCCTTAAATCTTGAGCCAGTGCCAGCAACGTCTCCCACACTGTTGTCCTGCGCCCTCTCAAGGCTGGTTATTTCAACTTCACTTCGGCCACTGTTACTTACCTGGCCCAGGAGGATGGGCCCGTGGTGGTGAGTTGCCCAGATGCTTAGCTGAGTGCGCTCAGATCTGCCTTTGAAAATTCTTACAGAAAATTTTCAAAGCAGCCACTAAATTCTGAGAAACATAAGGAGGACCAGAAACTTGGGATATTGTCCTTAGGAAGTGTGTTTCAAATTGTAAAGTTCCAAAATAAAGCAGTTGAAATGGATGGGAAGGGAATACCGTAGCATTCCCTTCCTCTTCCTTCCTTTTGTTTAGCTTGTAATCTGGAATGTGTCATTTACTGCCCAGTTTATGGCTGTCCTTGTCCAATTCATCACCTGTGTTGTTATCAGATTATTCTCTGTCTTCACTGTTTCTGTGTCTTTCCCTTGCTTCGAACCCTTCCCCTCATTGCGTCAAGGCCAAGCTTTTCTGCCTCTCATTGCGTACCTTCCAGTAGTCCGGCTGTCCTCTGCCTCCCCAGCTTCCTCTCCCACTCACCCCGAGAAGACCCAGTCCCGGTTAGGCAGGGCTCCTTCCTGTCCTCCCTACTCCTCTCAGCGCTCCTCTTTCCACCTTGCCTTTGTTCTCTGAGGTACTCCGTTCTCTTATCTGAAGCCTTCTCAAGACCTAGCTTTGAGCTACAAGTCCTTGTTTATGTCTTCTGCTCTTACAGTTCACATTGCTGTTTCCTAGGTACTCTTTCAGTAAACATTCACCTAATGCAACTAAACTTCTGTAGCTCTTATGTTGTATGCCACTTGAAAATTTAATTATTTACTGTCTTTAGTAGTTCTCTTTCTTATGTGTAGTTCTTTTCCCCACCCTCACCTCCCAATTTAATGTAAACTGCTTGAAGCCAGGGACTTCGTCTTAGATTTCTCTGTTTCCCATATGTAATAGAAACACAGTAGTAAACAGCCTTTGATTGATGTGAAGGTCAGCGGACATTTATTGAGCCCCTGCAATGCGCTAGACTCTAGGGAATACCAAGATTAACATACTATGCCAACCCTCAAAAAGCTTAGGTCATGAATTCATGAAGGCCCGAAGCAGCCATGCAGATGGCCATAGGCTGCTTAGTGAGTACACGGTAGGAAAGGGACTTTTTTAAAAAAGATTTTATTTATTTTTAGAGAGAGGGGAAGGGAAGGAGAAAAACAGGGAGAGAAACACTGATGTGAGAGAAAAGATTGATTGGTTGCCTCCCTTACTCCCCTAGCTGGGGACCTGGCCCACAACCCAGGCATATGACCAGGAATCAACCAGTGACCTTTCGGTTCGCGGGATGACTCCAAACCCACTGAGCCACAGCAATCAGGGTGGGAAGGGACTTTGAACAGAGTCAACCAGAGAGCTAAAAGAAATCCGAGATTCTCTAACATTCAGTGCAGTTTCTGAATTTTATTTTCTTGTAAACCATGTGGAACCATATTTTTATTATAATCCTAGTTACATTTCCACATCTTGTGTCACTTCTGCTTTCAGATCCAACTTTAGAAATAGTCATGGGGCCCTGGCTTGTGTGGCTCAGTGGGCTGAATGCTGGCCTGCGAACCAAAGGGTTGCCAGTTCTATTCCCAGTCAGGGCACATGCCTGGGTTACAAGCCAGGTCTCTAGTAGAGGGCACGAGAGAGGCAACCACACATTGATGTTTCTCTTCCTCCCTTCCCCTCTAAAAAGAAAAAAAAAGTCATGGGGATATAAAATTAACTATTCCCTAGTTATAGGGAATATAACTAGGTATGGTGCCGGGTGGATACTGGAAATATCAGGAGAAACACTGGAAAGTATAAAATACAATTGTCTAACCACTATGCTGTATGCCTGAAACTAATAATGTTGAATGTAAACTGTAATTGGAAAAAAAAAAGGAACCAGCTTCAGTACACTGTGGTTCTGCAGGGTATTTGATGGGTTAAAACACACAAAACCAAAGGCTCAGCTGCCACTTTAGGACAAAGTTGTTTGCAGTGTGCTCCAAAGTCTGGGCCTCCTCTCCACGACAAAGGAATGTGGACCAGACTCAGCCCCCTCTAGTAATGTACATTTGGGCAGGGTTCTGTACTTTTCAGAACCCTCATTTCATTTGAGCCTCATGACACTCAGTTTAGAAGAGTATTTCCACTGGAGGGATGAGGAAATGATTGCCAAGGGCAAGTCGTTCCATTATGTACTTGGCCCTGCAGAGGGGCCAGTGGTGGTGAGCCACTCTTCCCAGAGTCTGAGACTAAGAAGGATTCGGTTTGAATTTGGGCTGCGTATCTGGCCTGCCATGTTTAGTAAATGTTCATCATGTGTTTTCGAGTCTCCTGGCTCCTAGTTTACTCCTCTTTACAACACAGTAAGACACATCCAGTTCTCTTTAGTTTAAAAGCTTTTCCTCCTCTTGAAGCTCTAAGAATCTAATGCTGAGAACTGGGTTGGCTGGACCTCCCCTATTTCAGATGAGAAAGTGTGGGACTTGCCTTAATGCGCTTCTTTTGTGCTTTCCAGGTCGGCTTCACCAGTGCGCCTGGACAGGGTGGGATCCTGGCTCAGCGGGAGTTCGATCGGCGATTCTCACCACACTTTGTAAGCTGCGTGGTGTTTGGGATAAGAGCGCTCTTTTGGTTCTGGGACCTCTTAGCCTCCTTAGAAGATTTGTTTAATTGGTTGGTTCTTGCCATACCTGTTTTTTGGTGTCTGATACAGCCATCAAATACCCTGATTTAACTGTGATTAGAGATTTTTGGTAATGGGAATCACAGATGCCAGAATAACGCTGCTTTTTCCCTCTACTCAGCTTTGAGTAGAGCCCATCTTGGAGTCCCAGTCTATTTGGAGGTTTAAAAAGAATATCTGCTTGAATTCAAGAGTTGTGGAGCATTGGGAAGGTGAAGTGGGAACTTTGCTGTGGTCTAGCCCAGGAGAGGATTTTTGAAGATTTGTGTAAAGTACTGAATGAGGAAATTCATTTACTCATTCATTCATTCGGTAATTAAGAAGTCCCTACTTATGTGCTCAGTTTGGTACTTTGCTTTGAGAAAGAATGGTGATCAAGACACAGTCCCTTCCGTTAAAGATCTTAGGGGCTGCTAGTGACTCAGAACAAGTCAGTGGGGAAACCTGCTGTGACAGATCGAACACAAGGTGCTGGAGGAGCATGCAGCAGGAACATCAAACCGGGTCTGTGCGAGTCAGGGAGGGCTTTCTGGAGGAGGTGATGTTTAACAAATCAAAGAGGAGACTAGGAAGGATGGACATTGTAGGAAGAGGGAGTGGCTCAGAGTGAGAAAAAGCTTGGTGCAATCCAGGAATGGTAAGTTCCCTAATGAGCCTGGAGGGTAGACTGAGGCAGGGGGAGGGGGAAGAGGGGCTGGAGGCAAAACTGGGGTTAGATCCCAGGAGGCATGCCTGTCAGGGTGAGACCTGGCCCTCTCCCTTAGATATTTCTGGGGGAGAAAGCTTCTCTTCCAGTCTGGGTTGGGTCAGGTGAGGCTTTGCTCTCACAGTTTGAAAGATAGGTTTGTTTTCAGAGAGGAATTCTCTATTAGACATGGTCAGAGAGGAGCCTTTCTGTGAAGGTTTTGCCAGATACTGAGGTGGGCTGCTGCCTTTCTCATTGGAACCCTCCCTCCTGCTCCTCTCCTGTGCCCTACTCCAAGTTTCTAAGCAAGGCCTTTGTTTTGTTGTCTTCTGCAGCTGGACTGGGCAGCCTTTGGGGTCATGACCCTCCCCTCCATCGGGGTCCCCCTGCTGCTGTGGTACTCCAGCAAGAGGAAATATGACACTCCCAAAACCAAGAAGAACTGAGTGGGGTTTTCATGGCCCTCCCTTCCCAAGAAATCCAGGTGCTTTCCAACTCCAAAGGTATCTCAGATGCAGTTGCCTCCCTGAGCCCTGGGCCACCTTCTCCTGGATCCTGCCCTGCTCTCAACCAGAGTGACGGACTAGGCCTAGGAGTCAGTGAGAGCCTCCTTGGTTCCCTCTCGAAGCCATACAAACAAGAATGCCTTGAGCCTAGAGGGCCCTCTGGTGTGCCACTGAGGCACCCTGTGGTGTACTGCTGGCTGTGTGAATCCTCAGGGGTGCAGGAGGGTGCATTCAGAGACTGCACGACACCACCCCCATCTCCTGCTCTCCCCTCCCTGACGAGGATAGAAGATAAAATGAAGGCTGTGGGACTCCTGGAGGTTACCCAGTCTCTGGGTTAGGGAAGTGCTTACCAAATGGGTTTTCTAATAAAAAACAAATGCCACACTGACTCGTCCCTTTTCTCACCAGCTAGGTAAACGCAGGTCGAAGGGCTCAAGTGCCGAGGCTCCTGGGTGGTGAGGGTTGTGGGTTCTGTTCCCATGGAGATATCTGTCTCCTCTTGAGCACCTTTGCTTTCATTTCTTATTTCCTTCTGCATCCTCACTGGTCACCACGTGCTACCCTAAATGTCCTAAACTTTTCTTGACTGTTCGCTCTTCTCCACAGCTTGAGGGAGGATGGGGAAGCTGTTCTCTTGCAGGGGAGATTCTGGTCTGATTTATTTGTTGACTTCTTGAGAAGCTATCTCTTACACCTGATTCTACTCCTTCCTCTGTTAAGCTTGCGTTTATTTAGTTTTAATTGGTTTGAGAGAGAGAAACATCGATTCTTTGTTCCACTTATTTATACATTCATTGGTTGCTTTTTGTATGTGCCCTGACCAAGGATCAAACCTTGGCATATAGGGACTATCCTCTAACCCTGAATTTTTTTTTTTAAAGGATGGAGGAATGAAAAAATTTATTTTTAGAGAAAGGGCAAGGGAGGGAGAAAAATATCGATCTCGCAAAGTCCCAACTGGGGACCTGGCCACAACCAGGTATGTGCCCTGACCAGGAATCAAGCCAGCAACCTTTCATTTTGCAGGTCGGTGCTCAATCCACTGAGCCACGCCCACCAGGGCTGAATTTATTTTAAATGCCTCTGCTTTGAGCTCTGGCCAGGCAGAAGCACCTGGATGCCCTGAGTCTTCCCCTAAGCATGGCCTAGGGAAAGGCAGTGGTTTCTGCTGCCGCAGCAGTGGGGAGAAGGCACTCTGAGCTGATTCTGTCCAACCCAGGAATGCCGTGGTCCGAGAACAGCCTCCCAGGCAGGGGAGAAGCCCAACAAACACATGCTTTGTTCCTGCTACCAAGTTTCCCAGTTCAGATTCTGTTGGGGATGTGGAAGGGAGGTTGCTGCCCAACTGGTTTAACCTTTCCATTGCGCAGCAGTGGAGCCTCTGGGCCCCAGGAAAGATGAAAAGGACATGGAGGCAACGGGAGGCTCCAAATGGAGTATCTCTCCACCAACTCACATCCCTCCTTCACGGGCTGTGGCTGGGACCCCCCCGGACTGGCCAGGTGAGAGTGTAAGGAGGATGGATTTGCTGTTGCGTTTCTAGTGGAGCCCCGGAACTTGTCTGGGAGAATGGGGGAGAAAGCAATGGGTCAGAAGCTTGGGGTTGAGAAGTGTAGGGAAGGAAAAGGAAGTTATTTGATATGCATCCTCTTGCTCTCTAGGGCTATGAAGTATTTATCTTTGGAGGAGGGAGCACACTTTTCCTTCCGTGTGGCCTCCACTGAAACAGTGAGCTAACCTGTAGGAGGAGGTGTTCGCTTTTAGAGGACAGGATAAGTCTCATAACCAGAAGATGATGGAAGAGTTTTCTTCCTCAATCCAACCCAGAGGTGCTCCTTTCCCGAAAGCTGGGGCAGTCCTTCCCTTCCCTTGGAGAACTCAGCATTTTGTGTCCTGGCCTTTGTTAGAATGGAGGAGGCTGGGAGGGGGTGGGGGGAAGCCAGGCAGGTAACAAGAGCAGCATTGTGAAGGCGGCTAGTGTCACAGGCACCTTGAAAAGCAGCCAGAACCAGATACTTCCTCCCTGAAGAGATCCGCTTCCACTGGTCGGGATGGAATTTGAGCTTCCCCTAAGTAGTGGGCTTGGAGAATGTTAAGAGCCTCTAAAATCTGTAGACAGACTTAGTTGGGGGAGTTGGCTTTATGATTGAACTCTGGTAACTTCTTGAGGTAATGGAACGGGAGGAGGAGTGGCAGACAGCAGTCCTTTGCTCTCATGGAAACCGCCCTAGGAAGGAGGGAACTCTGATCTCCAGACTGCCTGCATATCTGCAAGGGAGAAGGAAAGTAAGCCCTGGCCCCACGTCCCTCCAGGAGGTTGGATACCCAAACGGAGGGGCTCCTCCCTAAAAGGCAGTACAGAGAGGAACCCAGCTGCTAACACATTCCAGATCCCACCTGGGAAACCAGCCGTCAATTTCTCCCACATCGTCCATACTTTCAGCGGACACCTGCTCACCCACAAACCCAGACTTGGTACCACAAGGAGCCAGGTGCCCAGGTTTTCACCTCCACGTACTAGGCCTTGGGACCCTACCTGAAGAGTCAATGGGAGACAGATGTAAGAATTTCCAAGAAACTGGAGTAATGCAGCCACTCAGGGTGGTGGAAACAGCATTGACCACAGACAGCAGCAGAGCGGGGAGTCCCCACCCCCATCCACCACTCACTGGCCTCAGGTAAATCACGCTCCTCCCAGAGGCCGAGTCTGAGCAATCGAGAGGTGGTTTACTGAGAGGATTTCTGAGGAACCCCCACACCAGGGAAATGAGGCAGGTGTTTCCCCTGTTCTTGTGAAGTGAGAAGCTCTCCCTGTCACCATCATGTGATTTGGGGTCCAGCGAGGCAGAAAAGGTGCAGTTTTCATATCTGACAGCAACTGCCCTCCTCTTACCCAGAGGAAGAGTTTTAGAGTGAACCCTCTTATTTAAGGGACCAGGAAAGGCATAGACAGAGTGAAGTGGCTTATCCAAGGTCACACAGCAAGTGGCAGCTAGCTTATTTACTGAAGAACCAGTAGAGGCCTGGCACGTGCGTGTCACTATGTGCACGTATCTCACATAACGCCCGCATTTGACAGACGGGGACACCAGGCGAGCAGGCCACTTCTCCAAGGCCCCGTAACTAGGGAGCTGGCAGAGCCAACCAAGGCCTTCGCGCTCCAGCAGGGCTGTCAGGAGGAGGACTCCTCCTTACCTCAGGAAGTCCAATGTCTGCCCAGCTGTCCTCTGCCCCAGGGGAGAAGTGAGAGTGAGTCAGTGCCCCCAAGCTGTTATCAGGGAATGGGTGGGGAATGGGTCAGCTATCTGGCGCCTGGCATCCACCACGGGGCAGAAGGGAGAAGGGAGTGGGAGCCGTGTGTATGCTGAGCTGCCTGGTCACCGTGGACTTGTGGGCAGAAGGGAGGGCCCTCCTCAGATGTAGCTGCCCCTGTTGAAGCTCCTCCCTGTATGTATTTCATCACAGAAAATACAATCTTTCCTCCTCTACCCCCTGCTGTAACCTGCCTCTTAAAGGGACTGACAAGCAGTTTTGAAGCCAAATTTGAAAGAAGGCAAATGGCCTCCCTGACCCAATAGGACCTTGCAATTAAGTTTCCAGTGGTGGGTCTTTCCCTGAGATGTCCCGTTTCCCCCCTCAGCTTCACCCTGTTCTGACTGGAGGGAGGTGAGGTTCCCTAGGATATCAGGTTCCCACATACTGTCCCCTCAGCATGACCCCAGCTTGGTTCCCTCTACCTGTTTCCACATGAGCCTGAAATCCAAAACGCCCTTTGTCCAGGGAAGGGCGTGGAGACCCAGGAAGCCTCTGGACCAGTGATGGCACCCAAAGGGTTAAAGCCCTGCACACGCACTGTAGAAGGTGTTTGAAGTAGGGCGGGGTAGAAAGTGCTAGAGGGGTTTGAGTGGCAGCTGGTCTGGACTGGAATGAGTCCCCCCTGTCTCCTATGCAAACTTCTGGATCATGAGCCCTTCCCTTAAAAGGACCAAGAGAGAGGCACCCCGGTCAAGGTGCTGGACTGGATTCTTAGAGGCGCTACCTGAAGCAGGACTTTTTCCCATATTGAAGTCACCAACTGAGGGCAGGGACAAGTCCCCCATCTTTGGGACATCTCCCAGGTCTGGTGAGTTTCCCCCTTCCCTTTTCTTGGGGCCTTACCCTATAAATCCCTATAAATGGGCATTCCCCCAGGAATAGAGATCTTCAAGTACCCCTGCCCCCCAGGAAGGGGCAGAGCAGTTTGTAGCTTCTCTACCAGCCCCCTGCATTCAGCTCCCATTTTTAATTAGGGGGCAGTGTGTGTGTGTGTATGTGTGTGTGTGTACAAATAGGGAATCAGGCCAACAACACTTAACTATTTGTATGACAAGTGATGCTAAACCCTTCATATACATTCTTAATCTTCCCAACCCTATGTGTTTGACATACCATAATTGTTATATTAAAGATAAGGTTTAGAAAAGTTAAATAGCTAACCTCGTCAACTGAGGTAAATTCAGGACTGGTGTTCAGACTCAAGTTCCTCTGACACCAAAGTCTGTTATGTTTTCCTCTGGTCTCGTTTCTTACTGAGGAGGTGTGGACAGGAAGGATGGCTCTGGGTTTTTAAACCTCGATATCCTAATTCATTCAGGGTCCCCTTCCTTCAGTACCTAACACTGTCCCTTTATCCCTGAGGGTTAATTGTGAGATTTAAAAGGCCACCAACTCATACCTGGAGCCAGGAACTTCCTGATCCTAATGATCCCATCCATCAGGTTAAAGGTTCCCTGCTCTGCCCACTACATTTAGTTGTCCCCTGGGATCTGATGGGTTAATTCCCTGAGACGCAGTGGCCAAAGTCTTCTCAGGTGTGTCCCTCTGAACCTCAGACCCTCTCTTGCCCCACCTTTCTGGCACAGTCCCCATGACACATGCCAAGAAACTGGCAGGAGGAGGTAGAAGAGGACTGATTGGTCTCTCCCTCTCTTCTGTAGTCCCCACATGTCATGGGCTACCCTGGGTCCCAATAAGCATTAAGATCCAACAGAAAGAAAGAAGGTGATTTTGCAAATCTAAGTTTGGTTTGCAAATCAGTTTAAAAAAAGGTGGCCACACTTGGAAACCCAAAACAGCAAAATTCCTGGATGATTTGTGAGCCTAACGTTGACCAAAGAGGTGAGGCTATTTGGGGTGGTTGTTTGAGATGCCTGGCTGCTGGCTGAGAAGATGTGCTTAGGTAAGGGCTGGGGATGCCTGACTCTCTAGCTTTGAACTTCGGAATTAAGTCATAACAATAAAGTTGATGACTCTGCCCCATGGGCCCCGGAAGCAGGTGGGTGCCTCTCAGAAGTCAACCTGGAAGCTGATGTGGGCAGATGGCTTTTGCCTGGACTTAGCCTGTCCCACTAAGAGACGGCATTCATGTCCCCCCATGTTGCTTGCACATAGACCCTTCTGGGTGCTCTTCTCCGTGTCTGATACCTGAATGAATGAATCCTCTCTCTCTATACCCTTTGCCTTTCCTTTTATTTTTTTGGCAGTTGACAGGAAAGTCAGAGAAGAACAGTGAGTTCCAGGACACCCATGTTCAACACATGTCAAAATCTCACATGTCTCACACTGAGACATAGAGTAATGATGTGGCCAAATCATTGGGTGAGGAGGAAGATATCAGAGACTTGCATGCTATGACCTGCCCTAGAATGGGGTGTCCAGGATCCAGGGCAGGAAGGAGCTGTTGTTCCTGGGGCCTTCTTTACCTGAGGGTAGGAGAAGCCCTGATTTAGCCCCCTTTGCAGAGGCTCTTGGATTAATGGTTTACTTGCTACAGAAGAAAAAGCAGGTAGGTTAAATTTTGAACCATCAAAGGGTTTTCTATGACCCTGTCCTCCCCAGGCCTAGGAGATCAGGGGAAGAGCCAGCAGGCCTCTCCCCTCTATTCTTTATTATCTGCTTCTTTGGGTCTTCCACATTTTTGCCCCCCTTCAGGAGATTCAGGACCCCAGAGCTAGACCCAGAAGGCCCTCACACTATGGAAGGGCTGTGTGGTCCCCTGTGTTTGCTGGCAGTGAACACAGGCAGAGAAGCCTGCCTGCCCCCATGGCCTCATTCAGATTTGTAAGGGAACAGAGGAAGTAGAAAGAACAACTTTAACTTCTTCGGAGGCCCCATCTAATTTCTTAAGAAGTTTCTTCTTTTCTCTGGCTGGGGTGGGAATGGGGGGTGATGAATAACAATTTTGCCAGATTTCTTTCAAAACTAGCTACTTGTACTCTTTGGTGGCTTCTCTTCTGGTTTCAGAAAAGAAACCAGGCCTGGCTGGTGTGGCTCTGTGGATTGAGGTCAGGCTGTGAACCAAAGGGTCACTGGTTCGATTCCCAGTCAGGGCACATGCCCAAGTTTTGGGCCAGGTCCCCCGTGGGGGCCATGTGAGAGGCAACCACAATTGGTGTTTTTCTCCTTCCCTTCCCCTCTCTCTAAAAATAAATTTTAAAAAAGTCTTTAAAAAGAAAAGAAAAGAACTCAGGCCCCATAGTGTGACAAATTTGCTTTGAACACTGAGCTCCCTTGCTGTAGCCCCAGGGCCTCAACAGGTCACTTTACCTTTCTGCACTGCCCATTTCTTCAGATGAAAAGTAGGGATAATGATGTATTTCAAGAAATGATGAGGATCCCGCAAGGTGATGTGGGCACTCATGGGTTAACTTTCGTCCCAGTAGGCTGCAGAGGCTATTTAGGAAAGGGGTATATTGGGGTCTTCAATGTCCCTCCTCCCCCAGCTTGGGGCAGAATGACTGGTTGGGGTGCAGCAAGCCTTGATGTCTGTCTTTGATCTCTTTTTCCTCCTCCCTGAGATTTAGAGCCCCAGTTGCTCCAAATCAGGAGTCTGCAAACTTTTTCTGTAAAGACCCAGGTAATAAATATTTTAGTCTTAGTGGATCACATGGTCTCTGTTGCAGCTAGCAGTCTTGCTGTTGTGATGCAGAGACAGCCCTAGACCAGGTGTGGGTGAATGAGCATCGCTGTGTTCCAAAAAGACTTTATGAACACTGACATTTGAATTTCATACCATGTTCATGTGTCACAAGGTAGTATTCTTCTTTTGATTTTTTTCTACCATTTAAAAAAGATAGTAGGACAGTCTGGCCCATGGGCTGCAGTCTGTCCAGCCTGCTTTGAAGTGCTAGGGCCACTCTATCCCTCCCTTCTGTTTGAAGAGGACAGCTTCATCAGGGCTCATCAGGGGCCCGAAGGACAAAAAAGCTGTTTCTTCTTCTTTTTTTAAAAGATTTTCTTTATTTATTTTAGAGGGGAAGGGAAAGAGAAAGAGAGGGAGGGAAACATCAATGTGTGGTTGCCTCTCGCAAGACCCCCCACCGGGGACATGGCCTGGCTTGCAACCCGGGCATGTGCCCCAACTGGGAATAGAACCAGCAACCCTTTGGTTCTCAGGCCAGTGCTCAATCCACTGAGCCACACCAGCCAGGACAGAAAAACTGTTTCTTGTTGCTCCTTCTTGCTTTGGTTGTGTGCACTCTATTTCTAACAGGAGTTATTTATAATAATTAGTTCCCAACACAATTGTGACTTGTTGGCCTATGGGTTATTTATTCTTTCTCTTTTTATAAGAGAGGATGGTGGGGAAACTATCATATAATACCTATTCCGCTTCTGGTTTGGGCCTTCCTTTCTCCAGCTCTCTGTATCTCTATGCCCCTGATTTAAAAAACACACACACAAAAAAACAATAATAGTAGTGTTTATTAAGTACCTAATATGGTGCAAGAACAATCTTAGCTGTATAACATACGTTAGCATTTAAGTCTGTCACCATCCTTATAACCTTGATGTTATCATTGCCATTTAAAACAAAATACTTATCTGTAGAGAGAGGGGAAGGGAAGGAGAAATAGAGGGTGAGAAACATCGATGTGAATGAGCAACATTGACTGTTACTCTCAAACACACCCTGACTGGTGTGTTTTCTACCTTTAGGATTCACTACCTCCACCAGATTCACTACCTTTAACCCAGGCACATGTCCCGAATGGGAATTGAACCACCTCTCACTTTGCAGGACAACACCCAACCAGCTGAGCCGCACTGGTCAGGACTCATCCCTTTTTACAGGTGATCGATGTCAAAAATATTAAGCAAGTTCCCAAGTCATGCAGCTTTGAAGATAGCAGAACTCGTGAATCTGATGGGCTTCAAATCCACTATAACACCATAAATAAATAAATATATATATATAAATATATATATACATATATATATATATGGTCTCAGAGTTTTGAATAATGGATATCTCTCTCTATTAAAATGTTATATGCTCCCACCTCACCACCTGGAATCAGTTAGCAGAGGTTACACACTCAGAGGTGGGCAGAGACATGGAGGGTCCCTGCTGGTGGAGAAACCATCTAATCCAGGAGAAGGGAGATAAGTAAAATGGCTTTTTTTAAAAAAGTGATTTCAGAGAGAGAGGAAGGGAGGAAGAAACATCGACTCGCTGTCCCACTTGTTTATGCACTCATTGGTTGATTTTTGTATGCGCCCTGACCAGGGATCAAACCCTGTGCACGTGATGCAGCAGGCTGATGCTCTAACCAACTGAGCTAGTTGGACAGGGCTTCACATGGCTTCTTAGAGCCCTTCTTGCTTTCCTCCCCTGCCCCATGTCAGGCTTTTGATCCCAGACCTATGGTATTTCAGCACCTTCTGTCTCTCTGCTCAGTAGAAACAATGATGTGATGTGATCGCATTTAGGAGCTAAACAAAGCCAGTGTGTGAGACCCAGCCCTCCCTGGCTGCTCCCTTGTACAATTTCCTGGGCTCAAGAGGATAGGGGAAGGCAGAAAGGGAGCTGGGAGAGTCAACACAGGAAGAGGAGGGAAGCCCTGGTCGGGTAGCCATTTGGTCAGAGTGTTGTCCCAATATGCCAAGGTTGCAGGTTCAGTTTTTGGTCAGGGCACATACAAGAGTCAACCATTAAATGAATAAGTGGAACTACAAGTTGATGTTTCTCTCTTTCTGCCTTCCTCTCTTTCTCTAAAATCAATTTAAAAAAACATGTATTTATTTTTTTTTTTTTAAAGAAGAAACCCTGGTCGGTGTGGCTCAGTTGGTTGGAGCATCCTCCTGTAGACCAAAAGGTTGTGGGTTCCATTTCTGGTCAGGGAACATACCTACGTTGCAGGTTTGGTGCTGGTGAGTATGAGTGGCCGCTGGTCAACGTTTCTCTTTCACATCAGTGTTTCTCTCCCTCCCTTCTCCCCTCTCTAAAATCAGTAAGCATGTGCTTGGGTGAGGAAAAACAAATTAAATAAATAAATGAATAAGAAGAGGAGGGAAGCAAACAGGGCTATGAGGCCCCAGCTTGAATTTCAGGAAATGGAGGAGGGGGTATCTCTGGGAAGGGATTGAGAAAACCTTATCTCTTTGCAGGATAGAATAAAATTATTGACCATTATAGCATGGAGGGGTCGAACTTAGGAAACAGGAAAAACTTTCTAAGAAATGGAATGAAGATATGAAGGAGAAGGAGCTGAATGTATTTCATTCTCCTAGACGGCACAGACCATGAATGAAATAGCAAAGATCTGGAAAAAGGGGGATCTTTCAGAAGAGGCCAGAATCCAGTTGTTCTGAGGTAGAGAAAGAAGGGTGAAATCTCAGAACATAAAGATCTCAGGATTGGATCTGTCCACCAGCCAGACCAGGGTGGCAGGGTGCCATCTCCAGCAGGTGGCATCTCCAAGAATGGAGGGAAAGGAAAGGCTTCAGGTCACTGCATGTCATTAATCTTGCCAAATCCAGCCTTGTGGGCGGAACTGGGGCAAGGATAACAGATAGAGACTGGGTACAGAGGGTATAGCTCAAGCAGTGTTTCTTTCATGAAGCCACTGAATGCCAGACCCCCCTCAGTGCCCCTCAGTTTCTGTCCTGTTCCCAGTCCCCATTCCTCAATTCCCAGTGAGCACCGCCAGTTGCTACTCTTCCCTCCACTCCTGCTTCTCACAATTTTTCAACAGGATGGAGGCTCCTGGGTGGGTGGGGTAATCAGATAACGTGAGGAGGCTTGACACCCTCATAGAAAGCCTGGGAGGAGGCAGTTTTCTGCCTCACTGCTTCCTGGTCCTCCTGGGTACACCCAACATCTCAGCAGCCAGGACTGGTCCTGGGAGAAGGGGAGCCTGGGAAACTCATTCTAGCAGAAGGCCCAGAGTGACTGGACCTGGAAGTGAGGTGTTCAGAGGTTGCAGTAAATGTGAGCTCCTTCCCCACCCCTTCACTACCTTTGCACTCTGGTATTTGGTAATTCTTCCTGGAATGGGCTTATCATTTTCAACTTTAGGAGCACCTGAGGGTTCTTATCTTTGAGACACACTGAGGCAAGCCCTGGTGGTGGCCAGAAGTGTTGGGCAGTGAGAACAATGCCCGCCTGGGAGAGAAGGAACTGCCACGTGTTTGATTTTGGAGTCCTTCTCTCTGCTCCTTGGGAGAGGTCCTAACAGTGCTTTCACTCCCCATAGAACCAGTTTCAGAAGAAATCATAATGCTTCCTTACTCAGGAGCCTTTTCTCCCCACTGTTTTATCTGCCTAGACTCCTATCTCTCCAGCTTGGTCAATCCTAACCACTCCTCCCCTGCAGGCCCGACTCAAGGCCGTCAACTTCCTTCTGTTTCCCTTCCTTGAGTCCTCCAACTGGAGGACATTCATTCCTTTGATAACGCAAAGCCTTTTGTTGAAACTTCTTTTGTGGCATTTGGCACCCTCCAGCCTGTTAGTCATTTGCCATTTGTGTTTCTGTCTGTGTCCACACGTGCACATGTGCATGCGTGTCACTCACTAGGTCCTGCATTCCTTGAGGGCAGGAGCAATATTTAATTCTCTTTGCTCAGCTTGGTTTTCTGCCACATAGGTGCTCACCAAAGATATAGTAATGAGTGACTTAGGGTGTCATTATGAACCGGAGAGAACACTAGGCTGGGAGTCAGAAAACCCCAGAGCTGGCCTTGGCCGTGCAAGTCCCCAGTGTGATCCCTAGCAGGACGTTCTCCAATTCTGCGCCTCAGTAACGGGAGGGGTGACTCAGTGCTCTAGGCCTGGCTGACTGTGACACCTTTCTAGTTCCAAGGCTCCAGAGTTCTAGAACTCTGCTCACCCTTCTCTGTCTTCTTGACTCAGACTGGCCTGTGTGTGCCCCCCATGAACAGAGACGCCCCAGAGGTATCCAGCACAGGTGGAGACCTTGTGCCCCAAGACCACGCTCGCTGCTGCCTGTCTGTGGTCGAATCCGGAGAGCAGCTGGAGGAAGAGGAGGAAGAGGAGGGGGAAAAAAAGGAGAGAGATGGCCTCCATGCTGTGCCCCTCCGAAGATCTGGAGTGTTCCATGCCCGTAGCCATAGCTACGACCCCTTCAAAAGACATAGTTGGGGGCCAGACAGGGAGCACCAGGATCCACTGAGCAGGTAAGTCCACGGGGCTTCCTGTGGGCTAGATTGGGTTGGAAAGTAACGACAGGGGTTAAAGAGACCAGGGTCCCTAGTTCCTTCCCTGGTGGCTTAGTACCCAGACCTATGGGTGAGCCCTTGGGGAAGATGGACCCTGCCTTTCAAAATGTGGCTTTCCCTCGTGTTTCTAGCTCTTTCTTTCTACCTGGTCTCAAGGGCAGTGGGGCAGAAATAGAGACGGGGAGCTATGGAGTTGGGGTGAGTGTCAGGCAACACTTGGGCCTTGTTGCCTCCACCTCCTACTTTGGGTTCCCAAGAACATACAGTGGTTCAGTGCTGGAAGGGATTCAGGGATCATATGGCCCAATCTGCTGATTTAACAGATTAGGAAACTGAGGCCCAGAGAACTGGGAGGTTTCTTGAAAGAAGTGGTCCCAGGATCGGGGCATTGAACTCGCCCCTTTCCCAAACTACTGCCTACTTGCTAGTTCTAGGTTGAGACAGAGGGCAGAAGGCAGAGGGCAGTGGTGGCGATGTGTGTTTCAGGAGCAAACTGCAGGCCCTGAGATGCTCAGGCCCCCAGGAGGCTCCCTTACTGCAGAATCAAGAGGACCTGCGCACCTGTCTGTCCTTGTCCAAGATGCCTTGGACATGTCAGTGTCACCCTCAGTGGGGGAGGTGTGTTCTTGCTCAGAGGGCTGCATATGCTTGGCAGATGGGAAGAGAAGGACCCTTCTCTTCCCCTCCCCTGGAAAATCCCTGACCACTTCCCCAAAGACAGAGGAAGTCAGAAAGAGAAGGCCGGGTGGTCAGCATAAAGAGTTCAGTGTGGGTGATTATTGTGAGGGCCTCCTAGCGATGCAAAGACCCTGTCTCTCCGCGTTGGCAATGGTCTTGCACAAGTTTCCTTAGCTCTGGTGAGTGGACTAATCTCTTCTGGCTCTTGGGCAGGGCTGGCTGAGTGGGTGAGGGGAGAGGACCTTGTGCTTCGTCCATGAACTAGCTTGGACCGAGACGCTAGTGAAAAGTCTTGGCTCATGGCACCTTCCTAAGAGCAGCCTGTTGAAGACAGATACCCTGGGTACCCCATATGTGGTACCAACTGTACCACAGGTCTTCCAGGTGTCACCTTTCACTATCAGGCATTAATTATGCCCCCTGGGTAGAGAGAGAAGGGATCCCTGGGTACACCATTTAGATGAATAGCGACAAAAGCTGGCTTTAGAAAGCAGGCAAGGAATGAGAACACTCGCTTTCTTCTGGAGGGCAGTACTGTCTTTTGACCACCAGAGGCCACCCTTTGCCTAGCCAGCTCTGCAAGAACAGCCCCAAAGGGAAGGAGGCCACTTTGGGTCTGGGCTGCACCAGTGCCAACAGGAAGGGCTGGGCTGGGGGCAAGCAATAGGGCTGTGCTGAGGCGGTGTTCCTTTCTGGTGCCCGTCACTGGCCACTGGATACAGGGAGCAGTGGTGGCAATGTGTGTTTCAGGAGCAAACTGCAGGCCCTGGGATGCGCAGGCCCCCAGGAGGCTCCCTCACTGCAGAGCCAAGAGGACCTGGACCCATTTCTGGAACTGCAGCACGAAGGTGGCCAACCTTCCAGCGTGGTATGGACAGAAAAATCCCCAGGAAGCCCCCCACCTCCTCGCCTTACCTGTCCAGCCCTCACTCTGTGCCTCTTCTGTTCTGCCAGCTGCTGGGTCTCTGTGCCTAGGCATCACTCCAACTCCAGCTCAGCCAACGCAGTCTGAATCTATTGTCTGTGCCCCCTGGGTCTGCGTGCTCAGGCCCCCTGTCTCCTGGGTCTCCTGTCTCTGCCTCTTTTCTCTTAGACTCTCTGTTCCTTCCTTGCTGGGTCTCTCCATGTTGCTGTGGGAATCTCTGTCCATCTCTCACTAAAAGGTCCCTGTTCCCCTAGTTGTTAAAACCACTTCTCAGATTTGAAGCTGAACTTATTATGGTTTGTGGGATGAAACTAGACATCTGGTACCCTGGAAGACAATAGTTCTCTAACAAGATAATCAGAGGATTATTGAATGAGAAATAGAGATTGCTCAGACTTTTGGCTTAAGGGTACACAACTGAGGAATTTCAAAACAAGACCCACGGACCACTGAGAGTACACAAGAGCTTTAGAGATACCCCTCGGTTGGCCAGCTAAGGGTGCCTGAGTACACAGAAACGTCTCAAGCTTGGTGACTAAAAGGCTTCCTCTCTTCAAGCTCTTCTTTTAGCTGGCTCGGGGAACCAGCCCCAGCCCCTTTCTTAGGTGCCTGTGGTTTGGGAGAGAGGCTGAGAGAAGGAGACTCTTACATGTTGCAGCCCCCAGGGGAGCAGCAGGACCCGTCCTTCCCATCACCCACTTGGCTCCACGAGCATCTCTTCCTTACCTCCCTTTCAGAGGGATATGGTAGAAAGAACAAGATTTCAGAATCAAACTGACTCCTAATTCTTCATTTACCAGCTGAACAATTTATTTCATTGTTCTGAAAGTCAGGATAATAAAAATGATCTTTTAAAGTTGTGATTATTACATGAAAAACAATTGTCAAAGTACAGAGGCATGAGCGTGAGAAATGAGTTTCTTTTTCCTCCTCTGTCCTGCATTCCTTCGTACCTGCTTTCCCTCTTTCCTGCCTTTCTCTTCTCCTGCCCACTTCTTCCCTCCTGGGTACTATGTGTTTACCTCTTTCCCCCTTTCCCCAGTGTTTCTCCTCTGTCTTCCCACTGATTCCCCTTCCTTCTCCATCTAGTCTTTAAGCAATCCCCTTAGATTTCTCCTTGTCTGTATGTCGGGGTTTTTTTGTTTCTTCCTGCACTAGCAAGTGAGTATAAGTTCTCCACCGAAGTCTATAGACCAAAAATCTGAGACTTACTGAGTTAGTCTGGGGCTCGCAGACCGAGGGCCCATGAGCCAAGACTAGCTCCAGAATTTATTTTGTTTGGCTCACATGGTGTTTACACTTTTAAAAATTCCTATGTCCTTAAATGGGACCTGTGTTCTCCAATTTGCCAGAGTTGCTAATACTCTCTATTGTGTTTTTCATTTGCTTTTTGTTTTTATTTTTCAGGAGATTTTATTTGTTTATTTTTGGAGAGAGGAGAAGGGAGGGAGAAAGAGAAGGAGAGAAACATTGATGTGAAAGAGATATATCGATCGGTTGCCTCTCGCATACCCCCAGCTGGGCACGGGCCTGGAACCCAGGTGTGTGCCCTGACTGGGAATCCAACTGGCCACTTTTTGGTTGACAGCCTGAGCTCAACCCACTGAGTCACAACAGTCAGGGCAACTTTGAGATTTTGATTGGAGTTACATTAAATGTAAAGATTACTTTGAGGAAAGTTAACGTCTACAACATTGCTTCTCCCTATTCATGTTTTCATGGTATACCTCTCCATTCCATGTCTTTCTTTAGTGTTATAGTTTCTTTCCACTGAGATATTGTAGATATATGTTAGATTTTTTCTTAGGTATATTATATTTCTTTTGTCAAATTTTCAATTTTAGCCCTTCTTGTGGATGCCTTAGAGGTATCTTATTGTAGTTTTAATTTGCATGTCCCAGTTGAAAAATTTTGTCATGCCTTTTTACAGTCTTTTAAAAAATATATAATTTAAAGATTTTAATTTGTTTTTAGAGAGAGAGGGAGGGAGTAAGAAAGAGAGGGAGAGAAACATCGATGCATGAGAGATACATCACTCGGTTGTCTCTCACAGGCCCTGCAACCCAGGCATGTGCCTTGACTGGGAATCGAACTCTTCGGTTTGCATGCTGGCGCTCAGTTCACTGAGCCACACCAGCCAGGGCCTATTCATATCCTTCTAGGCCATCTGAACATTTTTTTTAACATTTTATTTATTTATCTTTAGAGGAGAAGGGAAGGAGAGAGGGAGAGAAATATCAATGTATGGTTGTCTCTCGTGTGTCCCCCTGCTAGGAACTGGCATATGCCCTGACTGGGAATCGAACCATGGTCCTTTGGTTCACAGGCCTGTGCTCAATCCACTGAGCTACACCAGCCAGGGCTGAACATTTTCTTTTGTGAAATGTCTATTCAGGTCTTTTACCCAAATTTTAAAACAGCTTATCTTTTTCTTATTGATTTGTAAGAGTTCTTTATATATTCTAGTTTTGGGTCCTTTGTTAAATATGTGTACTGTGAATATTTCCTCCCAGGCTTTGACTTGCATTTTTACTTTAATAGCGTATTTTAATGAGCATAAGTTTTTACTTAGATAAAGTCCAGTTTATCAATTTTTTCATGGTTAGTGCTTTTGATCATGTTTAAGAAATCTTGCCTACTGCAAGAATGAGAAGATTTTTCTCTAATATTTTCCTTTAGAAGCCTTCACATTTAGATCTATGAGCTATCTAGATTCTTGTATATGCTAGAAATCAGGTTTTGTGGTGATTTTCCTATATACCCTATTTTTGGACTATAAGACTCACCCCCCCCATTTGGGAGGAATAATAGTTGTTAATGCTGCTGTTGAGTTCTGTTTACATTTGCATTGGTGAAATATTATGTTATTTATGTTATTAAATATTTTACCACATTTTTAGCTTCAAAACTTTTTTTTCCTATTTTCCTTCTCTAGAACCTAGGTGCATCTTATAGTCTGAAAAATACAGTAAATATTTAGTTGCTCCAATTAAAAAAAACTTATTTTTTCCATTGAACTGCTGAAGTGCCTTTGTTGAAAATCAATGACTATATTTCTGTGAGTCTTTTTCTGGGCTTTGTTCTCTGTCCCATTAATATGTTTGTCTGTCCTTATGCCAATATCACACCACCTTGATTAATGTAGCTTAAATGTAAGCCTTACAAACGTAGTAGTGTAAGTCCTTCACTTATTATTTTTATTTTTTATTTTTTTCTTTTTAAATATATTTTACTGATTATGTTATTACAGTTGTCCCATTTCCTCCCTTCATTCCCCTCCACCCTCTCCCACCACCTCCCCCACCTTTAGTTCATGTCCATATGTCATAAGTCTTTAGCTTCTACCTTTCCCACACTATTCTTGCCCTCCCCCTGTCTATTTTCTACCTACCATCTATGCTCCTTATTCTCTGTACCTTTTCCCTCTCTCTGCTCCTCCCACTCCCCTGTTGCTTACCCTCCATGTGATCTCCATTTCTGTGGTTCTGTTCCTGTTCTAGATGTTTGCTTAGTTTGCTTTTGTTTTAGGTGTGGTTGTGAATATCTGAGTTTACTGTCTTTTTACTGTTCATATTTTTTATCTTCTTTTTCTTAGATAAGTCCCTTTAACATTTCATATAATAAGGGCTTGGTGATGATGAAATCCTTGAACTTGACCTTATCTGAGAAGCACTTTATCTTCCCTTCCATTCTAAATGACAACTTCGCTGGGTAGAGCAATCTTGGATGTAGGTCCTTGACTTTCATGACTTGAAATACTTCTTTCCAGCCCCTTCTTGCCTGTAAGGTCTCTTTTGACAAATCAGCTGACAGTCTGATGGGAACTCCTTTGTAGGTGACTGTCCCCTTATCCCTTGCTGCTTCTAGGATTCTCTCCTTCATTTTAATCTTGGGTAATGTAATGATGATGTGCCTTGGTGTGTTCCTCCTTGGGTCCACCTTCTTTGGGACTCTCTGAGCTTCCTGGACTTCCTGGAAGTCTATTTTCTTTGCCAGACTGGAGAAATTCTCCTTTATTATTTGTTCAAATAACTTTTCCACTTGTTGCTCTTCCTCTTCCCCTTCTGGTACCCCTATAATCTGGATGTTGGGATGTTTAAAAATGTCCTGGAGGTTCCTAAGCCTCTCCTCATTTTTTTTGAATTCTGGTTTCTTCATTCTTTTCTGTTTGGTTGTTTGTTTTTTCCTTCTGGTCCACTCCATTGATTTGAGTCCCAGTTTTCTTCCCATCACTATTGGTTCCCTGTGCATTTTCCTTCATTTCACTTATTGTAGCCTTCATTTGTTCCTCTAATTTGTGACCAAAATCAACCGATTCTGTAAGCATCCTGATCACCAGTGCTTTGAACTGTGCATCTGATAAGTTGTCTATTTCTTGGTTGCTTAGATGAATTGGCTCTGGGGCTTTGATTTGTTCTGTCATTTGAGCCATTTGTTTTCTCTTTTTTTTGGTCTGGTCACGCCTGTTATGTATGAGGGGCAGAGCCTTAGTTGTTCACCAGGGTGGGGCAACCCAGTCACTGGGTTGTGATGCTGTATGTGGGGGTGGGGTCAGAGAGGGAACAATGGCACTTGCTGCACTTTCTCTCGGATTTCAGTCCCCTCTGTGAGGCTGAGGGTCTCTCCTGGCACCTCAACCCCCACAAGTGTTTTCAATCAGTGCTTTTAGGCTTTATTTCCTGGCGCTGGGGCCCTGGGTTGCGCAGTCTGTCTTGCTGCCCGTTTTCTCCTGGTTTATCTGCGCATGAATGTGTGACCGCGGCAGCTGCCTTGTGTGCCTTGCTGGGTCTGATTGTTGCCTCCCTGTGCCTGGGGTCTGCTAACTGCTGCCTGCATGCCAGGGGTGTGCCAACCGTCCCCTGTGTGTCTGGGACCACTAGCCACTGCTTTTCCCTTCCACGATCCTTCTCCCGCAGGCTGCCAACCCCGCCCCACTTACCGGTCTGGGTGAATCGTTGCCTGACGTCTGTACTATTCAATTTTCTATCTGTTCTGGTTGTTTTTTTCTTTCTAAATTTTGTCCTTAATTTTGGTTGTGAGAGGAGGCACAGTGTGTCCACCTACACCTCCATCTTGGCCAGAAATCCTTCACTTATTATTTTTAAAAAGATTATCTTGGCTATTCAAGGGCCTATGCATTTCTATGTGAAATTTAGAATTAGTTTGTCAATTCCTAAAAAAAAAAAAAATTCATACTAGATTTTTAAAAAGATTTTATTTATTTATTTATTTATTTATTTACAGGAAAGGAGGGAGAGAAACATCAATTTGTGGTTGCCTCTCGAGTGCCCCCCAACAGGGAATCTGGCCTGCAACCCAGGCACATGCCCTGATGGGGAATCGAACCAGTGACCTTTTGGTTCACAGGCCAGTGCTCGCTCAATGCACTGAGTCACACCAGCCAAGGCTAAATTTTGATTGAGATTGTATTCAATTCTAAGATTATTTTAGGACAAATTGACACCCTTCTAATATTGAATCTTCCTATCCTTAAAAATAATATATTTATGTAGCTAGGCTTTCTAAAAATATATATATGCCTTTTAATAAAATATTAGCTTTCTTCATACAGGTCTTGTCAATATTTATTAAATTTGTTTCTAGGTACCTGATAGTTTTTGTTGCTATTATGAATGCTTTCTTATATGTAAATCACATTTGTGATTTATTGAAATGAAATTGGATTAATTACAGTCATTCATTTTTTGTAAGTAGACAATTATGTTATCTTTACATAAGCTTTGTTTTTTCCCAATATTAATTTTCTTTCTTTCTTTCTTTCTTTCTTTCTTTCTTTCTTTCTTTCTTCCTCTCTCTCTCTCTCTCTCTGTCTCTCTCTCTCTGTCTCTCTCTCTCCCTTTCCTTTCCTTTCCTTTCCTTTCCTTTCCTTTCCTTTCCTTTCCTTTCCTTTCCCTTCCTTTCCTTTCCTGCCCTACTATGCTGTCTAGGACTCTAAGGCAGTACTGAACAGAAATGGTAGTAACGTGGGCAGGGGTAGGTAGAGGTGGAGAAAGCAGATGGAAATTGGGATGAAAAGAGACCTTGCTTGAGATGACTGGGCACATGAGGCAGGGTGCACATGATGTTTTACTGAATTGTGCACTTGAAACTTGTATGGTTTTGCAAACCAATGTCACCCCCAATAAATTTAATTTTTAAAAATGATGATAATAGGTATCCTTTGTCTTGTTTTTTTTTTTTTTTTTATCTTAGAGGGAGTTTGTCTTATGTTTCACTATTGGAATTGATTTTTGGCTGTGAGTTTTTGAAAGATACTCTTGATCAGGTTAAGGAAGATTCTTTCTATTCCTAACTGCTAAGGCTTTGATTGTACAATGAGTGAATATTGAATTTTATCTTATGCTTTTCTGCTTGTACTGAGATTGTTATGTTTTATTCTACTTTTAATATGTCACTGAGGTGCCCTGGCTGGTGTGGCTCAGTTCCTTGGAGCATCATCCTGTAAACCAAAAGTCATGGGTTCAATTCTAGGTCAGAGCCCAAGCAAGAAGAAGCCAATTCATGTTTCTGTCTCTCTTGTTTCTCTCTCACATCAGTGTTTCTCTCCCTCTCTCTCTCCCTCCCTTCCCCTTTCTCTAGAATCAATGAGCATGTCCTCTGGTGAGGATAAAAAAATGTTATTGAGGTAAATTACATTTAAAGATTTTTCTCATGGACTTCCAGCCAGAAAAGTTGCTGCAGGAAAAAATGGAGGCTGGTGGACCTGGGTGCACAGGCAGCGGCTGACAGACCCCAGGTGCAGAGGCAGTGGCTAGAGGACCCTGGGCACAGGGTGGCAACGGGCAGACCCAGTGAGACTACGCAAGGGGGCTGGCTGACCAGGTGGTTCCACATTCGTGCGCAGATAATCCAGGTGAAAACAGGGAGCTAGACAGACCTTGTACCCCAGGGCCCCAGTGCTGGGAAATAAAACCTAAAAACACTGATTGAAAACACTTGTGGGGGTGGAGGTGCCAGGAGAGACTCCCAGCCTCACAGGAGAGTTTGTTGGAGAGACCCACAGGGTCCTAGAACATACACAAGCCCACCCACATGGGAATAAGCACCAGAAGGGCCCAGTTTGCTTGGGGGAAGAGGCAGAAGGGACTGAAATCCCAGAGAGAGCACAGCAAGCGCCATTGTTCCCTCTCAGACCCCAGCCCCACATATAGCGTCACAACCCAGTGACTGGGCTGCCCCACCCTGGGGAACACCTAAGGCTCTGCCCTTCACTATGTAACAGCCGCGATCAGACAAAAAAAAAAAAAAAAAATGGCTCAAATGGGAGAATAGATCAAAGCCCCAGAGCCAATTCATCTAGGCAACCAAGAGATAGACAACTTATCAGATGCACAGTTCAAAGCACTGGTGATCAGGATGCTCATAGAATTGGTTGATTTTGGTTGCAAATTAGATGAACAAATGAAGGCTACAATAAGTGAAATGAAAGGAAATGCACAAGGAACCAATAGTGATGGGAGGAAAACCGGGACTCAAATCAATGGAATGGACCAGAAGGAAGAAACAAACAACCAAACAGAAAAGAAAGAAGAAACCAGAATTCAAAAAAATGAGGAGAGGCTTAGGAATCTCCAGGACATCTTTAATCATTCCAACATCCGAATTATAAGGGTACCAGAAGGGGAAGAGGAAGAGCAACAAGTGGAAAAGTTATTTGAACAAATAATAAAGGAGAATTTCTCCAGTCTGGCAAAGAAAATAGACTTCCAGGAAGTCCAGGAAGCTCAGAGAGTCCCAAAGAACTTGGACCCAAGGAGGAACACACCAAGGCACATCATCATTACATTACCCAAGGTTAAAATGAAGGAGAGAATTCTAGAAGCAGCAAGGGATAAGGGGACAGTCACCTACAAAGGAGTTCCCATCAGACTGTCAGCTGATTTGTCAAAAGAGACCTTACAGGCAAGAAGGGGCTGGAAAGAAGTATTTCAAGTCATGAAAGTCAAGGACCTACATCCAAGATTGCTCTATCCAGCAAAGCTGTCATTTAGAATGGAAGGGAAGATAAAGTGCTTCTCAGATAAGGTCAAGTTCAAGGATTTCATCATCACCAAGCCCTTATTATATGAAATGTTAAAGGGACTTATCTAAGAAAAAGAAGATAAGCCCTGGCTGGTGTAGCTCAGTGGATTGAGCACGGGCCTGCAAAGCAAAGGATCGTGGTTTGATTCCCAGTCAGGGCACATGCCTGGGTTGCAGGCCAGTTCCCGGCAGGGGACACATGAGAGGCAACCATACATTGATACTGATATTTCTTTCCCTTTCTCCTTCCCTTCCCCTCTAAAGAAAAATAAATAAAATCTTTTAAAAATATATCCTCTTTAAAAATTTTGTTTTGTTTAATGTATTGATTTTAAAATATATTTTATTAGTAACACTTTGGAGAAATTTAGGAAAATATTCAAAGGGTAAAGGGGCTCAAAGACATGGTGTTGGAAGGAGATTTTGCTTTGGGTGGCAAATGCACAATGCAATATACAGATGATGTATCACAGAATTGTACACTTGAAACCTATATAATCTCTTTAACCAATGTCACCCCAATAAATTTAATTTAAAAAAAGAATACATTTGAGGGGGAAAAGGGGAAGGAATAAAACATGGACAAAAACTAGGGGGGTGGAAATGGGAGGGAGGTGGGGAGGGCTGGGGTGGTGGGCTGGGATGGGAGTAAAAGACAGAAAACTGTACAAGAACAACAATTAAAATTAAAAAAGAATACATTTGCACCATTACACAACACACACATACACACATATATGAAACAAAGACATTCCATGATACTATGCCTTCATTCCCTGCATGCTATATACTCTGGTATTTTCCTCTTCCATTCAGTTCCATTTCATTATTTTTCTTTTTGCAATTTTAAGGTATATTTTATTGATTATGCCATTACAATTGTCCCATTTTTCTCCCCTGTATTCCTTCCCCTCTGCCCTGCACACCCCCTCCCACAAGCATTCCCCCCGTAGTTCATGTCCATGGGTTGTACATGTAAGTTCTTTGGCTTCTACATTTCCTATACTATTCTTACCCTCCCCCTGTCTATTTTCTACCTATCCTTTATGCTTCTTATTCCCTGTACCTTTTCCCCATTCTCCCCCCTCCTGACTGATAACCCTCCATGTGATCTCCATTTCTGTGATTCTGTTCCCGTTCTATTGTTTGCTTAGTTTGTTTTAGTTTTATTATTATTATTATTTTTAAGTTCAGTTTTTGATAGTTCTGTTTGTTGTCATTTTACTGTTCATAGTTTTGATCTTCTTTTTCTTAAATAAGTCCCTTTAACATTTCATATAATAAGGGCTTGGTGATGATGAACTTCTTTAACTTGACCTTATCTGAAAAGCAATTTATCTGCCCTTCCATTCTAAATAAAGCTTTGCTAGATAGAGCAATCTTGGATGTAGGTCCTTGTCTTTCATGGTTTTGAATACTTCTTTCCAGCCCCTTATTGACTGCAAGATTTCCTTTGAGAAATCAGCTGATAGTCTGATGGGAACTGTTTGTAGATAACTGTCTCCTTTCCTCTTGCTGCTTTTAAGATTCTCTCCTTATCTTTAATATTGGGTAATATAATTATGATGCACCTTGTTGTGTGTTTTTTTGGTTCCAACTTCTTTGGGACTCTCTGAGCTTCCTGGACTTCCTGGAAGTCTATTTCCTTTGCCATATTGAGAAAGATCTCCTTCGTTATTTTTAAAAATAAGTTTTCTGTTTCTTACTCTTCCTCTTTTCCTTCTGGCACACCTATGATTTGGATGTTGGAGCATTTAAAGTTGTCCTGGAGGTTCCTAAACTCACTTTTTTGAATTCTTATTTCTTCATTCTGTTCTGGTTGAATGTTTATTTCTTCCTTCTGCTCCAAATTGTTGATTTGAGTTCCAGTTTCCTTCCCTTCACCATTGGTTCCCTGTATGTTTTTCTTCATCTTACTTTGCATAGCCTTCACTTTTCCCACTATTTTGCGACCATACTCAACCATTTCTGTGAGCATCCTGATTACCAGTGTTTTGAACCCTGCATCAGATAGGTTGGCTATCTCTTCATTGCTTAGTTCTATTTTTGGAGATTTGATCTGTTCTTTTATTTGGGCCATATTTCTTTGTCTTGGCACACCTGTTTTGTTGTAAGGGGAGGAGCCTTAGGTATTTAACAGTGGGGTGCAACCTACATCTCTGTGTTGTGGTACTGTATGTAGAGGAGGGGTCATAGAGGGAAAAATGCTGCTTGGTCAGCTCTTGCCCTGCTTTGATCATTTCCCCCACTACCCACAGCAACTGAGCCCTTCTGGTGCTGATTCCCGGGTGGGTGGGTTTGTGTAGAACCCTGTGGGTCTCTCCAATGAACTCCCCTGTGATTTGGGGAGTTTTTCCCACTGCTGCAACCCCCACAAATTTTTATAACCAGAGGTTTTGAGGCTTTCTTTTCCCATGCTGGAACCCTAGGTTGTGTGATCTGTCTCACTCCCCAGTTGTTTATCCCTTTTATCTGTATGCATATGTGGAACCACCTGCTCTGCCAGCCACTGCCTCAACTGCCTGGTCCTCCAGGAGCCACCTTGCTGTGTGTCCTCTACACCCTGGCTACCTGTTTCTGCTCCTCCTACCTGTCTAGATGAATGTTTCTTCTTTATCTCCTTGGTTGTTGGACTTCCATACATTTTGATTTTCTGGCATTTCCAGTTGTTTTTTGTTTTTACATTTGTTTTTGTGCTTCTTTTAGTTGTGCCAGGAGACAAAGTATATCAACCTATGCCTCCATCTTGGCTGGAAGTTGGTATTTTAAAATTTCTAAATCATAGAGATTTTTTCAAAACTTAAAAAGTTTTTGAAACATTACATATAGAAAAGCATATAAAACTTACATGCACATGTAATGAATAATTAGGACGCAAACGCTAATGTAATGACCAAGTAAAAAAATAGTCTCACCAAAATCCATATGCCCTTAACAACCCCCTCTACGCAACTCTCTCTTTCCTGGCAGAGATGATTACTTTCTTGCCTTTTGAGATTGATTTTCCTCGTAGATTTACCACCTTTATATGCATATATCAACAATATCAATTAATTTTGCCTGCTTTAAACTTTATATGAATGTAATCATACAGCATGTAAATCTTTTGTATCTTGATTCTTTCACTCTGCATTGTTTGTGAACTTCATATTGTTGGGTGAGCTGTGGTTGGTTCATTTTTATTGTTGAATAGTATTTTGATGTATAAATATATCACAGATTCTTTATCTGCCCTATTGGAAAGGGACTTTTGGGTTGTTTCCTATGATCTCTTTGATGCAGATTACTTGAATTATTAAAATTTGCCTTATGACCTGATATGTAGCCAGTTTTGTAATATTCCATGTAGGTTTGAAAAAAAAAAGTATTTTCTAATGATTGGGTGTGTGGTTTATAAATATTTTTATTCCCTATTGTCTTAAACTCAGACAGGCTCAGTTTTTTTTTATTACCTGTCTAGCCTCCATAGATTCAGTTTGTCATCTCTGTAAACTGTTCAGGAACAAATCTTTTCTAAGATGTTTTCTATAATAAGGAAGCCTGCTCTGAGTAGTGACTGGTAACTAGCAGGAAGAACTTCCCAACTCTTTCAAGTGGAATATCCCAGGTATGGGTCCAGATGAGGGGTGAAAGTCCTAAGGCCCTGAAGAAGGGTCCTGCTGTGAGGGGAAGTGAAAAGATGGGGGGAAGATGGATGAAGCCTAACCTTGTGTGAGGATTCTTGACGTGATTCTAGGGTCAGGGTTCCTGTCATCCGTCTGCTGGCCCTTTGGACCACTCAGCCACTGGCATGCTTTCCAAGTCTGTATCCATGAGTAGCATCAATTGCTTCTTGGGCGGCTCAGATCCAGCTGGTGAGTCAAAGTGGGGAGCAAAGCAGTGATAGCCCTTTCCTGTCTGTCTCAGCACCACTCCTCAGATCCTGCTGTGTAGGGTTCAGCTGTCCTAGGTTATGTCTGACTACTATTTGGAAACCCCAAAGTGCCTTTATTTAGCTGAGAGATCTGAATTCAGGACTCTGGCATTCTGACACTCTTCTTCCAATGAAGGAGAACATAGGACAGCCTGAGGCTCTCCAGCTTTCCTTATCACCAGAGATAGGACAGTTGACTGCAATGTACCTTGTCCTCAAGATGAGGCATTGAGAACTCAGTGTGAAACCTCTGCCCTCCCCATTCACCAGAAACAGGACTGAGACGTTGGGTCCACAGCCCCATTCTCCACGTAACCCTGGTGCTCTGTTTCTCTGGCTCCCAAGTTCTTTAGCTCTGCTCAGACCCCGCCCTCCCTCCCTATTCCCCAGAGCTTGCCCTGCAGAATGGCGTCACCTGCACCTGCAGCTTGGGAACCTGATCCAGGTGGAGGGGGTGGGGGCGGCAGCCCTGGACGCCTTTGTCAGGCTTCAGCCGGACATTTCTCGTCTCCTTTTGTGTTGGCAGGGAATTTATCCCAGTCGTCTGCCGCAGCCGACCTTAGCCAAAGGTGAGTTTGGGGAGACTTGGAGCCTTTCAAAGGCCTGGTTGGGGGAGGAGCAACGCTTCCTAAAAGATTGCTCCCCTTAATATTTGTGATCTAAGACAAAGATCCTTCTCCCTGAGTTGTGTATAATTGATCCCCTTCTCAATGGCCAGGGAAGGCACCAGAAGGTTCCTCTTAGCCCATGGGATGGGGAAGAAATTAAGGAAAGAAAAGGAGTATCCGGACCCCAGGGTGTCAGTGAAATAAAAGACAGTGGGAGTTGCTTGCTGTCCTCAGTGCCAGAAAGCTGAGCTGGCAGATGGCTGTTGGACAGCCTTCGGGAAAGACAGTGACCTAGGACCATGGGTCAGCTTTGGGTGGCTCAGGTGATTGACCAATGGGAAGTGGCTCCAAGGAGAGCTGGGCAATGGCTCTAAGGAGAGCTCCAAGGGGAGAGGTCAGGGGCTGAAGGCATAGTTCAGGAATCTGGGTAGGGACTGGGACATTTCAATAAGAACAGTCGTCAATAAGCATGCAAAATCAGCACCTGTTTATTTGGCTCCTACAAATGAAGCCTGATTAGAGTTGGTTGGGCCTTTAAGACATTGTGGGTGTGTGAGCTATGAACGGGCCCTTTAAGATATCAAGCTCTGATTTGTGGTCCTGAAAATCTCTAGCTGACACATCCTCCTGGCTCTGGGTTTGGGATTAGCTCATGGGATGGGGCTGATGAAATCCCAGGAAATTCAGTCCTTACTGGCTTTAGGCCCAGAAGCCCTTTCCAAACAGCAGAGAGGGTCGTAAACAGGGCTCTTGTTTTACAGGGGAAAATGCCACCCGGGAGAGCCCCCATCCCATACCACTTCCGTTGGGAGCAGCATGAGAGAGGAGACTGGGCCGGGATTAAGTAGGGGGTTGGGGTGAGGGTGGGTCTGCATTTATCTGGGAGGAGCCTGGAGTCTTCCTCATAAATAGAGCGACCTGGGAAACCATAGTGTTCACATCCAAGAAGTCCTGGGAGGTAGGGGTGGGAGTATCTTTCTCTCGGAGTCTTTCCTCTCTCTTCCTCACCCTTTCTCCGAGTATTTTCCCCTCATATCCTCTATCTCTCTCTCTCCTTATCTTGGCACCTTCACTCACCATCTCTCTGGGAGTATTTCTTCACCTCTTTCTTATCTTTCTGCAGCTGTAGCCAACTGGAAAGGGGCTCAGGGACCTGGGCAGGCTCCTCCCTGCGACGGACCTTCAGCTTCCTCTTGGGCATGACCGGAAAGGCCAAGGTAGGAGTCAGCTGGGGAAGTAGGAGGCCTGGGACCCACTGCCTCCCCAGTTCCCTTCTTCCTCACTCCACCATCTGCTCGCTGTCCCCCTGGTAGACAGAGACTCAGGGCAATGTTCAAGTTTCAAGGGAACATATGCTGTCTCTCCCTACATTCTAGTAAATCACCTTCCTTCTGTTTTCCCCATGTCTACAGCTTAGCAGCCAGCTGTGGACATCTGGGAGAGACAACCAGGAGCCTCAGCAGCTGTAGAGTGGAGTGGCCTCGCCCTCCCTTTCTTTAGCACTCACACAGCTAAGAGATGGGCAGCAGAAATCATAACTGCTGAGCATAATAATAATAATTACAGTAGTACTTTTTACTTCTTCATACAGTCTTAGAGTTTGCAAGGTGCTTTTCACACTCATAATTTTATGGGTGGATACAGCAACAGCAGGAGTCGAAATTAGACTATAGGCAGAGGGGCAGCCAGGAAAGTAGACAATATGGAAGGCCACGTGCACTGTCCATGTAAGGCCACGTGCAATTCTGACCCTGGGCAGGTGAAGGCACATTGCTCTCTTCCTTGTTAGCAACCCCTGGGGTCTGGTAAAACCAGGAACTCTGCTGCTGCTCAAATTCATTCCACTTTCTCCAATTACTGGCAGAATGAGTGACCCCTTTTGCTCTGGTGGCCTCCCCCAATCGTGCATGTACTTTCCACCCCAGGGCAGCTGAGCACTGAGAGACACCCCAGAGCTGAGCACTGAGAGACACCCCAGAGAAGGCATCTCTTATTCACCTGGAAGAATCATGGGAGTCTCACCAGGAAGGTTGTCCAGGCTCCCCCTAGCCCCACCCACAGTGCCAGGGCTCTCTCCTTTGCCAGCCTGTTAGCCAAGATTCCCCTCCTCTGGGTGGACAGGGATGACAGAGATAAAACCAGGCCGTTAGCACCTTCTCTCTCCAGGCCAACATGGGGAGTTGAGGCTCGAGACCTCCTAGTCTTGAGAAGAGGAGGAGCAGCTGGAGAATCCGAAAGCTGGGGGTCGGGGGAGGGCAGGTGGGCAGCGAGGCCTGTCTTCTACCATGGGGGAGCAGAGCTCTCTGGAGAAGCATATTCAAGGCTTTGGTTCTGAGTCCCATCTGCCCACAGACTCTCTGGCTCAGTTCAGGGTAGGAGAGTCCGCTGGCAGAATCACCCTTTTCTTGTGGTGAGAACGGTAGGGGAGCAGTACTGCCCAGGGGCCACCCAGGTCCCAGTCGGTCTGCATTTGTCCACCCTTGGCCTAACAGTTTGGTGAAGGGCTGAGTAACCTGGTGTAGGGGAATGTGGGCAGAGACTCTGGAGCCCAGACAAGAAGCGGTAAAGAGCCAGAGTAAGTCAGGACATTGTCCCACTCGACCTTTCCACACCAGCATCTTCGGTCCTATCCTCTTGTTTTCCTCTCCATCGTCTCCTGGTCCATTTTCCTTCCATGCTCATGAATGCATGTGCCTGCCTCACCACATCTCTTCTTCCCCTTCCTCCCAGCTCAGGACAGGGGCCATAAGCAGGTAAACGTCGGGGGTGAGGCTGGAGAGAAGTTCAGTCAAGCAATGAGAGAAGGAAGGGCTTATTTTTTTCCAGTTTGATTAGCATTGTAGAGTTGACAAAACACTTTTCCAGAGGTCATTTTATTTGATTCTTGTAACACTCTGGGAAAGATAGACATTTTAACCTCCATTTTTAAAGACAAGATAACTCAGAGGCTAAGTTACTCTGTGGGGCCCCAGATCCCACAGCTGGTAAGAGGGGGAGCTGTATTGCAAACCTAGAGCTGTAACCACATAATGTTACCTCTGGCTGTGAGTAAAGCTAACGGAGTAAGTTATCCCCTCTCTCGCCTTCTTCCACCATCTTCTGATGGATGGCCACTGGAGTCGGTTGCGTCATAATCATCCCCTCCCAGAATGCACAAGGTCCAGAGTAATAAGAAAAGCAGGCATCCTCCTGGGCACTGAAGTGCTTGGGCCCGGGTATCCCTGGGGCTCTATCTGTTCACTTATTGGCCATGACTCTGACCCTAACCGTGAGGTTCTTCTCTGGGACAGGCTCCTTGCCCCTGAAATGTGTGGGACACAGCTGTTAAGTTAAATGAGCTGAAGAAGGTGGTGGCCACTTTCAGATTCTGGCAGAAATTAGGGTTGGCTTTTATTTCATGTATCTGAAAAGATAATTTCTGAACATCTGGGAGATATCACTGGATAGGAATAGAGGTGGCTGGGATAAAAGTGGTTTGGGGGGAGGGGCGAGGGATGCCGAGGAGAAAGGGAAAGGGCTCTCTGTTCCGGGGGACGGAGAATGGAAATTAAGTCAAGCTGCAAGTTTAGCTCAGGTGTTCTGTTTTTAATTTGAGCAATTTTTAAAAAAGGTCTTATTTATTTATTTTTAGAGAGAGGGGAGGGAAGGAGAAAGAGAGGGAGAGCAACATCAATGTGTGGTTGCCTCTCACGCAACCCCCCTACCAGCAACCTGGCCTGCAACCCAGCCATGTGCCCTGGCTGGAAATTGAACTGGCGACCCTTTGGTTGGCAGGCCCACACTCAATCCACTGAGCCACACCAGCCAGGGCAGCCCAGGTGTTTTTAAAGGTAGACTGGTTTCCTTTTTCCAATCCCCACGTCCTCTTCCTTGCTACTCATCTTCTAAGAGGAAGAAGAGCACATGATGACAGACAGCAGGTGGGACAAAAAGTAGCCTGAAGACTGGAGTGGGAGACTGGGAAGAGTTGGAAGGTTGGGCAGGCCCTCTTCATAGAGAGACCTCTTAAGTTTAGTTTAGGGAATGAGAGATCCCTCAGATAACTTTGGGATTCAGGTCTCAGGTTTATTGGGTACTCAGACTGGAGTTTGGCCCTTTAAGATTCTATGGTAGCTTGCAGAACCCTCCCACCCCCAGGCCTGGGAGAAAAGCTGAGGTCCCAGCCCATCTCTGGTCTCTGGGCCCCCAGTGGGTGGAGCCATGAAGCCAGGGTTCTGGCTTCTTACTGTATTTATTTTTATTTTTATTTTTTTAAGATTTTCTTTATTTTTAGAGAGAGGGAAGGGAAGGAGAAAGAGAGGGAGAGAAACATCAGTGTGTGGTTGCCTCTCACGTGGCCCCCACTGGCCCGCAACCCAGGCATGTGCCCTGACTGGGAATTGAACTGGTGACCCTTTGGTTCTCAGCCTGACTGTTTTTAAATTTAGTACATTCTTCAGCCTTGGCTGCCCTCTAGGTTGGGGGTAGGTAAGTCTGGGGCTCTGTGCCTGGGAGCCTCTGGATGGCTAGTTTGGGGGAGTTCCTAGAGCCACCCAGAAGGTCTGCCCAGCAGGTGCACTCCTGGAGGAATGAGTCTCTCTCACCATCCTGGGGAAGTCCTTTCCGCTTTCTACTTTCCATCCAGCCTAGAACAGGCATGGTTCTTTCTGCTCCTTTTTTTCTGGTCTTTGCTATATAAGGATCCTAACAGGGGAATGGGTGAAGAAGGAGGTGAAGGAGTTGCTAGGCAGGAGGGGAAGCTAGAGGAGCAGCGTGGGGGTGGTGCTGGGGGTGAGGAGCCCAACCAGCTCAGCCAGTGGTGAGGCAGTAGAGCCCAAAATAGTGGCAGAAGCTAAAATTGGCACCTGCAAGAGGGCTGAGTTGGGCTTGAAACCTGCAGCCTGGCCCTGCTGCCCAGCCAGCTGGGCCAGGAAGCCACTAAATCTGGGTTGGGTTCCCCCTCCCTCCCTCCTCCCCCACACCTTTAGGTACCAGAATTGGGCAAAATTCTGCAAACGTGGGATACTCTGTCTCAGGCCATTCCGTGCTTCTGGTTTTCCCAGAGAAATGGGAGACCTTAGGAGGCAGAAAGGAGCTGCAGTGTGAGTGGGTATAACTAATGAGAGGGTATAGCTAGTGAGTGGAGGAGGAATTTTCCCAGTAGCAGGAAGTTCACCAACGGTGGAGGTTGCCTCAAGGGCTGGGGCAAAGTGTCCAGAAAGAACCTGCCCCACCCACCTCCTTGTGGAGAGACTGGCCATGCCCCAACTGCCCCAACTGATTGGGCAGGCTTGTTTCTGGTCTTTTAGTTCTGGCCTAATTTGCAACAGATAACTGGTTAGACACAAGGAAGGACTTCCTCAGCTTCTTAGCTTTTAGTAAAGGTGGCAAATTCCTCTCTGGCCCCACAAAGTATTCCTCTTTGGCAGAGTGGAGATAGGAGTGGAGGCAAACGGACAGGAACCAAGTGAGATCTAAGATCCCAGAGGGGCGGGGCATGCGGGAGAATTCTCCCCTCTTCCCTCTGTCCTCTGGAAGTAAATCCTCTCCTTAACGCCTTCTAAAGACCAGCCTTCAGTTCCCCTTCGACTTCCCCGCCCTCTTCTCTGGTGAGGGCCCGGAAGGAACTGGTTGCGGGTTCTCTTGAGAGCTTGGGGCGGCTGGAATCCTCTGGCGTGCGGGTCTTTAAGTCCCGCAGACTGAGAGGATGGGGGAAGGAAGACCTAGGCTGGGGTGAGGGCTGCGGGGCTGGGCAGCGGTGGTGTTTTGGAAGATTAGAGCTCAGAGGAGGGCCTCTGGGGCTAGAGGATGGCCGGCCAAAGCGCTGGAGGGAGCCCTCAACTTGCTCGCGCAGAGCCCCTCTACTCCGCCGAGCTGTCCCTGCACCGACCAAGCAGTTAGTCTCTCGAGTACCCGCCCTGCTCTGCCCCGCCTCCCCCTTCCTGCGCCTGGGGGCGGGGGTGGAGACTCGGGTTTGAGGAACTGGCGCGGGTGCCGCGAGGGGAGTCAGACTTCCTGTCCCCAGAGCGACGTGTGCTGGGCAGCCCGATCCCTCCTCCCCCACAATAGCTGGACGCCTGGGTCCCTAGTACCCCTCCGGCAAACCCCCATCGGGGGATTATGTCTCGGATTGAATCCCTCACGCGAGCGCGTATCGACCGGAGCAAAGAGCTGGCGAGTAAGGTGGGCTTTACAATCTCTCCTCTTGCCCACTTCCCCAGGGTGCCCTTCGACCCCCTCCCGCAGGCACCCCCCCAACCCCCCTCCCCCAGCGAGTCTCCCCGCACCAAAATCAGCGGAACATCTGCCGGGCAGGCTGTGGGCCAGGTGGGTGGGGACTGTGAGTGGGGAGGGGTGGGGGGCAGTAGACTCGACCCTGCCGCGGCTAGGGTTCTGGGAGAGAGCGGACCTGATTTCCGTGGCCTCCTATCCGGCCGGCCGGATCGGGTGTTTGGGGCCTGGGCGTTTGAGGTCGTAGGAAAGAAAGTTGCTCTGGTAAGGGACAGAGCGGGAGGGAGGGGTGTGTGTCAGGTTGGGGGTGGCAAGGGCTCCGTGGCACCCCCTCCTCCGGGCTCCCGTCGGCTGGCTCTCGACCTCCCCACACCCTGCAGTCGCTGGCATGGTCGTTCCCCCTTTGTCCCCGTCATCCGGCGGAGGGGGCGGGAGGGGGTGGTTTCCCGGGCTTCCTCCCACCATCACCTCCGTCGCCACCCCTCCTAGACAAAAGTCAGCTCCGCCTTGCAAATGGACTTTCCAGCTGTGATTCAGTTCTCTCTGGTAGGCGGGTGGCTGAGGTCAGGGACGGCTTAGTTTTCCCCAAGCCCCTCGCTCTCAGGTGAAAGGAGCAGAGGTCTTTGTGTAGCTGGGATCCTTTCCTCCATCCTTAGGGGCCCTGAGTACCCCTGTACCTGCAACACAGGATCCCCCATCCCCGCCTGCCCCACCAGCTTCTGAACTCCTTGTTCTTACAACCCCAAACAACCTGAAACCATTAGGCTGACCCACTGGGCACTGTGCCCTCTCTGTCCCTCCTGCGCTCCCCCGCCCCAGCTCTCTCATCTCTTCCCTTGGGGGTGTTCACCTACCATTTTACGAGTCTGGGAGTATAATTATCCTCTCCCCCGCTCCTTTCCAAGTATCCTTTATCCCTGTCTGTGTACCCAGGCCCCCTCCCAAAGGCAGTGACTGCTCCACCAGCCTGGAGGAGCTGCAGCTGACTTGTAGGTGAATGAGTGAGAGATGGGAGGAAGGTGATGCATGCAGACAACAGCTCCCAGCCACTCGGGGCGCCCACACTGGAATCCTTCTAGGGAAGGCCAGGATGCGGCCCGTAACTCATTTAATCTCTGGCTTCTTACCCACCTCAGGACCCTGGTGCCCTCCCTGCCCACGGCTCCCTCCCTGTGCTGGTCACTACCACCAACCTCAGGCAAGGAAGCAGTACCCTTGGGAGCCCTCAAGGATGGTGGAAATCCACCCACTACTAGCTCCTAGCCTGCCTACCTGTCTTGAGGCTAACTTGGGAAAGGTTTCATCCTGGAACTTTTCCTTAGGGGTTTGGGATAAGATTCTGCTAGCAGGAAAATAGCTGGGGATTTGAGGAGGGCCGAAGACAAACTGAGGGCTGGGGAGGGAGCTGAAGTGTGGTGAAACAGTGGGGTGGCAGGCGGGCTCTTCTCAACCCTGTGCCAGGCCAGGCTCCAGCTTTGAAAGTCTGTTTATTTTTCAACGGTTTGAGCTGAGACCCTGGAGTAGAGCCAAGAGGGGTGGAGAGGTTTTTGAAACCACGGAAATTTGGTTTCTACCCTGAAAAGGAAAGCCATGGGGGGGGGGGGCAGTGGGAGGCAGACCTGGAGAGAGAGGTTATCGAGAGGAGTTCTGGGAGGATCCTGGGGATCCTCCTTCCATTATTGGGAGGAGCTGGGGTACCAGACAGCTGGATCCTCAAGCTGGTTTTGTTTGTTTGTTTTTGGGTAGCGGGGAGCTGGGAATGGAGCAGCTTGGTTCTTTCTAGCCTGGGGTGGCCATGGTAGGGGAGTGTTGGGGATCTGGTGGGGTTTGAGGGGTGGAGGGCTGAGTGGGTGGGTGTTTGAAAGCATCGAGGCCACTGGAGGAGAGTGGTTGTCGGTTTGGGCCGATCAGAACGGGAGGGCCACCTCCGGAAAGCTGTGGTTACAAAGGGGGGAGTTGGTTCTTAGCCAACAAACCCTGGATCCCCTCTCCCCCCTCCCCCATGCACACCAGCTGTCTCTTTTCTTTTTATACTGTGGTGGGAAGTGGAGGGGGGCCTGTGGAAATGAGATTATTTGAGGAAGATGGTCTCTCCTGCTACCTTTTGGGGGGGTGGCTCAGAGCTAAGCCCTGACCCCTATTTCTTTCCGTACTCCTCAATACCTCCTTGTAGAAGAAGAAATTTCAGTCAAACCTTTCTTCCTTCCCACCCTTGTAGAGTCCTTCTGTGTGGCTCCCCCCCCCATGCTTCTTTTTTCCCTTCAGTCCATTTTTATTCTTTCAGGCTGTCTTCAGCCCTCCACCCCCTCTGTTCTCTCTGCTCTACTTCCTACCTCCACAGGCCCAAGCCCAGAGGTCCCCGTTCTCTCTTTAGCACCCCCACTCCATCCTTCCCTGTCTCCTCCCCCAAACCCTAACCTTTATTCCTCTCACAGAACAAAGGGCCTTTGCCTGCCTAGGAGCAAGCAGGGGCCAGAGGTCCATGGATGGCTGTGGAGGCTGGGGGGTCCCCTTGGAATCTCTAGGACCCCAGCATTGGAGTGTGGTGGGCAGGTGGAATAGGAGAGGAGAGAGGCTATTTCTTTGTCCTGAGTAATGGAGAGGTGGCTGGCTTTGTGTGCAGGCCTGGGAGTGGAGCTAGAGAGGAAGGCTGAGTGAGCCCAGGAGGGAGCTGAGGGGGGTGGCAGTTTGGGGGGAAGTTGGACAGTTGGGGATCCCCAGGAGGCTGAAGCTTTTGGAGGCATAGGAAAAGATTCTAGAGGTCATGGAGGTGAGGGAGAGAGCTGAGGGGGAGGGGAGAAGCAAGGATGGGGGAAGGGAGCTGAAAGCTTAGGGAAGTCACTGAGTGACAACAGAGGAGTTGGATGAGCATAGAGAGGAACCTGCTGGGGCTGACCAAAGGATTTAAAGAGGGTCTGATCTCAGTCCCCATGGCTTCCCTGGATCCCTGACCTTGGAAACAGGGAAGGGACAGATCCGAATGCATGAGTCCTGTGCATGCACATGACCTGTGTTGGGGTATATATATGTATGTGTGTCTGTCTGTCCATCCCCAGATTCTGAGTTACTGCTTTGAATGGTGGTTACCAAAGCAGGATATGAGAAAACTGTTCCATTCTTAGCTTCGATCTCTGGTTTGAAGTATCATCCAGGAGCTTGAGTGAGCAGATTGGTCAGAGTTCTGGGGCTAAGAGAAATGGCTGAGAGGAGCTGGCTGGGCCTTTCTGGGTTTGTTTATGTCTCTTGGGGGAGGGGGCCTGCAGGCCACAGCTTCCCCGCTCCCAGCTCCACCGGCCTGCCTTGTGCCAGGAGGGCAGGGAGCCCTGGCACAGCTATTGTTCCCTTGCACAAACGCTTGTCTGTCTGCGTCACTCCCCCGCCCCTCTGCTGGGCTCCCTGTCCTGACCCGACAGGTGTGGCCGGGTGGGGGGCAGGCTGGGGTCCAGGATGCCTGGGTTTCAGGGTCTCTAGCCTGATTTTATTCCCAATGGCCCTTAGCACCCCTCTTCTGCTTCACCAGCGCGCCCACCCCCATTGACCAGCATCTCATCCTCATCCATCAAACAAGCATTTATCAAGAGCCTTTGTGTGCTCAGCGATATTTCTGTGTGTTGTGTGTCTGGCTTTGGCATTCGTGTTTCAGTTGGCCACCTTCCCCTGAGCCTTCTTTATCTTGTCCCTGGACAAGGGACAAGGGACAAGGGCTCATAAAGGACAGCCTTGCGGAGACCATCCTAGCCCTCCTCTCAGTCCCATGGACCGACCACTTCTCATTTCCTGGCCCTGTAGCTCATCCCCGTGACTCATTGCCCTCTCCCCTACAACTCTGCACTCCTACTGGCCAGAGGCTGAGCCACAGATGATTCAAATCCTGGTCGAACTCTCCAGAGCCTCTGGTCACCATACAGAGGACCTAGACAGGCTTTCCCATCTTGGGTAAGGGGCTGCTGCCAGTTGCCGCTGGAGCAGGGACAATCTTGAGTACTCCGTGGCTCCCCCAGAGCTCTTGGTTTGGACACACCTGATGCAGGAGCAAGGACAGCTGAGAGCTTAGGCTTTGCCTTGGAGAGGCCCTGATGCTCCTGCAGTCTCCGCCGCCCCCTGCTGCCCCTTGGGAGGACAGGAAGCCCAGGTCCAGGCTTTGGCAGCGCCTCATCTGTCCTTCCTTTACATTACTGTTTTCTTCTTCTCTCGTCTGAGGAGACTGCTTCTGCCTTGGGTTTTTGGGCCACCAGCCACGATGCCCTCTGCCTGTCTGTCTTCAAAAGTGACCAAGACCTGGGATGGCAGTGCAGGAAGGTTTGGGTTGGCCTGCTTCTGGCCTCCGGGTCTAAGCTCAAAGGAAGTAAGAGGAGAGAGGGCAGGGACCCCTTCAGGAGGAGGGAGAAAAGGAGCATTGAGGGCCCTTAGGGCAGGAGCGAGGATACTGCTGGGAACTTTTGTCTTGGTGTCCATCCATCCGTCTGTCTGTCTGTCTGTGCACCTATGCTTCCTTGCTTCCTTTCTGTCCTTTCCAAACATGTATTGAGTGCCTGTTGTGTACCAGCCATTGTCCTGGGTGCTTTGTTCACTTCCTCTTTGACATGCAGTGGTGTAGATGAAGCTGTGTAGCAAGAAAGACTTCCCTGGAGGGTTTATGAGAAAGAATGACCCTAGACACTGGCCAGCAGAGTGCTGAATCAAGCAGGAAGGGCCTCTGAGTGTTGGTGGGGGGTGCTGTGGGTTGTGGAGTAATGGGCCCTTTCCTTGGTGGACAGATTGGGTCATGGAGGCGAAGGGCTGTGTTGATGGTGGGTAAGGAAATGGGGGAACAATGTGATTATCTTCAGAATACCTGGAAAAGAGTAGGACCAAGAACGAAACAAACCAATTCACTCCTTCTCCGGAGCAGGCACCCCTGGTGAGCAGGCCCTGTGTCCTCCTGTCCTCACCAGCCTGAGCCCTGGGGCGGGCACAGCCTGCCTCCAGGACAATAGTGCTGGGCAGTGCCGGGGCCGCTCACTGCTGGGCAGCACCCGTGTTGGGATGTGCTGTTGCTGTGGCTGCTGCCCGCTGCTGGCCCACCAAGAGAGGGGGCCATTTGGAGAGAGGGTGAGTGCTGGGAGGTCGAGAAGCCTGGGCACAGAGTACCTAGGTTGTCTACGGGGCAGGCGCCGATGCCAGAGAGGGAGGGCCGCTAGAGACCCACCCCCTGGTAGCCCCAGACCTCCCTCCCTACGCCCGCCTCCTCCCCGTGAGCATGAGCGCTCCTGGAGGCCTAGGGCTGGGGGGCAGGGGCCAGGGGGGGCAGGGAGAGTGGTAGCAGCATTAGGCAGATTTGTAGCACTGCCCATTCTGCAGTTGACCTTGATTTAGACGTGTTACTTTAAAATTGAGGATTATTATATCAATATTCACATATTTGTTTGCTTGCTTTTAAGTCCAGCGTAACAAGTGCTCAGACTTTTTGTTTGTGTCCCAGAGAAATCTGGGCGGGCGGTGGGCACGGATGGGGTTTGAGTGTGTGTGGCAGTGAGAACGGGACATTTGGCCTTGGTCTTCAAGGTTCTGTAAGGTTGTTATTATTTAGAGTAGGATTTGATCTTCTAAAGAGCAAGACAAATGGAGCTTAGACCAAAAGGAGAATTTTCTAGTAGTCCAGGTAGGTGGGTTCCAGAATAGAAACAGGGATGTGCCCTGGCTGGTGTGGCTCAGTGCACTGAGTGTGGTCCTGGGAACCAGAGGGTCACTGGTTCGATTCCAGTCGGGGCACATGCCTGGGTTGTGGGCTAGCCAGGTCCCCAGTTGACGGGTGATGTTCTCTCTCTCTCTCGCTTTCTCCCTCCCTTTCCCTCTGTCTAAAAATAAATAAAATATTTAAAAATGAGAAAGAAAAAAGGGGGCTTAGAATATTGGAGGCTAGTCAATATTAGAGGCTGGTCAGCTTTGTTAACCAGGCCTAGGAGGAGGATCGTGGAGGGAGAGGGCCAAGGGCAGTGGAGGGGAAGCGAGGGTGAGAAAGGGAAGGCAGAGGTGGAAGAGTAGAGGAAGGAGGGCATGGGATGGGAAGGAGAGCAGGAGGTGGGAAGAGGAGGAGGAGGAGAGGAGAAGAGAAAAGTGGGTGATCTGGGTGGGAAGTGACTTAAGACCTCTCATCGCCAGACAAGCCTGGAGCCTCTGGAGTGGGGCCAGGGGAGGGAAGGATCCTGGGCCACCAAGTCTGGAGGCTGAGCTAGGGCACTGTGGCCCAGTGCGCCCTGGCCCCTGTGGTGTTGACTCAGTCCCTCTACACTTCCTGTTTCTGCCATAAGCATCAGACCAGCGCGTCCGTGCCCCTCCCCCACCTCTTAACTACTAGTGTGCTTGGGCTGAGAGGCAGGACTGGGCCCCTAAGGTCCATCCTGAGATCTCTTCCCAGAGTTCTAATTCTCTGTCTCAGGCCCCATCTGTGTCCCTGTGTCCTCCAACTTGAGGCTCGTACCCTTGGCTTCAGCAATATGATCCACTTGTTGGTTCTGAGAAGCCTCAAAACCTTAGAGGGCGGTCTTGTCGGCTCCCATTCCTGCTTGCCTTCCTCTAAGAGTGGAGGGGAAATTCCAAAATCTGAGGTGATCGCTGCAGAAGGCCCTGGAATAGATGGGAAGGATGATATCCCATCTTCTCACCTTCTCAGGCTTTCAGGGAAGTCAGGGTCTTGTGGAGGAACAAAAAGAGGTGCAGAGGTCAGAGTGGAGCAGGAGGAGAGAGCAGAGATGGGAACAGCCCGCCTCTGAGGTTTTGAGGAAGGGTACACAGTGGGCCCCATCTTGGGAGACCAGAGCCGGAGAAACTGATGTTGCATCTGGAGGATGGAGGGTGGTCGCTAGAAGGGACTCTAGGATGGAAGGTACTCACTGGGTGAGGAGGAGTAGGAGGAGCCACCCTAGGTTTTGGAGGGTTGTATGAGAGAGATAAAAGCTATGCTGCAGGAGAGACTTCCTGTCAGAAATGACCCCCAGCCAGCTGGGCTTCCTTCCTTAAACAGCCAGAGGAGGAGAGGGGGAGTGACCCAAGGCCAAAACCGGGCTCCTCCTCCTCCCTCAGGGTGAGCAGAGAACACACTGCCTCCAGCCTCCTGCCTAGAGGCCCTCAGTACCTTGGCTGAGTGCGTGTGGAACAGCTCAGAGCTTTGGGACCCTGCCTCTCGGTTGAAGGTGGTAGTGGAGGCATGCTGCCCCCTTCCGCCAATCCAATAAGGGAATCTCCTGCGCCCCCCCCCCCCCCCCCCCCCCCCCCCCCCCCAGAGACAGACAGTGACTCCAACTCCAGTTGTCATGGTAATAAGAAGAGCTAACTCCCATAGATCTGAAGGCTCTGGTGAGCTGGCACCCTCTGCTTCGCCTGTTCTCCCTTCCTCTCTGCGCATATTCCCCTGGCACAGAGAAGAGAGCACAGCAGCAGCTTGGGGGCGAGCAGAGCTCGGGCTTCGAGGTGGAGTGAGGACGCCAAGGTCTAGAGCTGGGGAGATGAGTGGCAACAGGAGGCAGTCCAGCCGCAGGGGCCAGGTAGGTCAGGGGCCAGCCAGGCCCTCAGGGCTGGACTGGTCAGTTCTGCTCAGCTGCGGCAGGCTCTGCTTCCGGCAGTGGTGTCTTTCCGGCGTCCTCCCTGGCCTGTCTTTCTGGACCCCTTGGGCACTCTGGCGTTTTCCGGCTCACTTAATGTCCCTCTCACCCCTTCCACAGACCCGGGAAAAGGAAAAGATGAAGGAAGCCAAGGATGCCCGCTACACCAACGGGCACCTCTTCACCACCATCTCCGTTTCGGGCATGACCATGTGCTATGCCTGTAACAAGAGCATTACAGCCAAGGAGGCCCTCATCTGCCCAAGTAAGTTAGCCCCTGAATGTCACTTTGACTTGGTGCCCATTGACCCTAATCTTCCCATCTGTTCTTTCTGCCCTGGATCCATAGGGGTCGCTTTCCACTCGGAGTCCCAGCAGGGTCCAAATGCCAGGGCCAGATGCTTGATCTCTCGCTCCCTTTCCTCTTTCGGAGGGGCGGCGGCGGTCGGAATACAGCATGAGCGGGACTGTCTGGGAGGGGAGACTAGGATGGCTCCCTGTGCAGCTGTCATCCTCTGGGTGTGTCTGGCTCTCTGAACAGCTGCTGATGGTTAGGGGAACTGATTGGAGAAGAAGCAAGAATGTATGTTAGGACAGGTGCGGAGGGATAGGAGAGATGGGTGGCAAGCTACGGATTCTGCAGCTGTCTCTGTCTTTCTTCTGGGCAGAACTGGACATTGAGGACTTCAGGGGCCCTTTGCCCCTCCCTTTCTGCTCACTGTGGGTGGAGCATGAAATCTCTAAACCTTTGCAGCTTGAAGCAGAGGATGGGCTTAGGACCCTCTATTTCACATCTGAGACTAACTGGCCCGCCGTGGAAAGAGGGCACATAGCAAGGTTGTGTGTGTTTCGGTGGGGAGGGTTAGGACTCCTGACCTTCACCCACGCTGAGGGTAGTCCTGCATTTAGGAAGTACAGTTTTTCCTTCCCCGATGCCTTGTGTGTCCATACAGAGTGCTCCTGCCCTGTTCCATCCCCCACCCCCAGTTTATGGCCAAGAGCTGTTTGTGATGAAAGCAGGACTGAGGTGTTGCGAGCTGGCGCTGAAAAGTGAGACCACAGTTCTAGCCTCTTGAGTCCCTCAGGGACTGGGGAAGGAACCCCCAGACAGAACCAGTGAGGCCTCCCTACTTTCTTGTTGCTCAACTTAGACTTATGAAGATGAGGAGGGAACCCCAATCTAGAGCCCTTTAGAGACCTGACAAAATTCCCCATCCAGAGCTTGTTGCCAGGGAAACCGGTGAGGCGGGCAGCCAGCAAGTGCTATTTTCAGAGCAGGTGGAAAGCGGAGGTTCACTCCAGAGACACTGGGTGTGGGGGGTGTCAGAGAAGGGAGCTCCAGGGGGATGGGGGCACCCCGCTCCCACTTCTGTCTGCCCTTCTGCCCTCCCCTGCTCGCCTTGTATTTGTGGAAGTGAGTGAGGTGCTGGGTATTGTCTGAAGGAGTTAGCAGAGTTTCCGGTGTTGTTGGAAGGGGGAGGGGAAGCTGGAGAGGGCCAAGGGCGGAGGACATGTCAGGGGAAGGGACAACTAGTGATCCCAGCGCCTAGGCCTGGCCGCTCCTCTTCTCCTCTCCTCTCCTCTCCTCTCCTCTCCTCTCCTCTCCTCTCCCTTGGCAAGGTGTGGCAGGTGGTGATAGGGAAGAAGCAGGTGGAGTGTGAGAGCTCTAGGTTCACCTTAGTTGGGGAACACTGCTCCCTGGGCCTGGAAGCTAGAAGGCAGATTGGCTGGAGGCAGAGCAAGCTGAGCAGTGCAGAAGCTGAGCAGGAGGGGAGGGGCGGGGAGGGGCCTGTGCCTGCTCCACCACTGGGCCCATGAGCCCTCACACTGCTCAGGTCTAGCCAGTGTTTGTGGGCAGATGTGGGGTCTGACAGAGCACAGCCTGTGGACTCAACCTCAGTTGAAACACCAGCTGTACCTCAAGCTGTGTGAACTCTGGCAGATGATCTAACCTCTCCAGGACAGGTTCCTCATCTCTGAAATGAGGATAACTGAGTCTACCTTCAAGGGCTGTGAGGACCAAGTAAATGTGGAACGTCTGCTGGATGCTCGGGGAATGTTAATTTTCTCCCTCGGCCCCTAGCCCCCATCCCAGCTGCTCCTGTGCCATCTTCTGTCCCGTGGGCGTCCTCTCTTCCATCTGTCGTTCTCAGCCACCTTTGTGCATCTTGAGCTCATCTCTGGCAGCCAGTAATCCCTTCTACCCTGCAGTTTACCCCTCAGGTCACCTTCGAGTCAGGACTGCCCACTGCCCTGACCGTAACTGCGGTCAGCACGTGTGCCTCCTCACTTCACTTCCTGCTTTAAGGAAGGGGGAGCCGGGGGGGAGGGCTGGGGTGCGGTGATGTTTGAGAAGTCTGGGCAGGGGGGACAGTCTCTGAGACTGTGTGGCCAGGGGGAGATGTCTGTATACGGGTATGTCCCCTCCTGCACCACCTGGCCCTCCCTTCACCCTCTTTACCCCACCCTCCCAGCCTGCAATGTGACTATCCACAACCGCTGTAAAGACACCCTCGCCAACTGTACCAAGGTCAAGCAGAAGGTGAGATGGCAGGGAGGGCCGAGGGCTGGGGGAGAGGGTAGTGAGTATGCGGTGCCCTCTGCCTTTTTCATTCATTTCCTGCCCTGTGTTCCTCAACCCCTGTCCTCGCCATGGGGCAGCCCGGACCCTCACCCGCAGACCTCAGGCCCTCAGCGGGCCGGCCTGGGGCTGGAGGCGTATCTCCCCAGCACTGGGCTCAGACACCCCGACGCCCTCAGCCATCATGACAGCTTTCTCCCAAGGGGGCCAGCTGCCCAACTCCTGCCCTGTGCCTGTGCCGGTGACTTCCAGGTGACAGCTGTCCTTGGTGTCTCTCTCTTGCTCTGTCTCACAGCAACAGAAAGCCGCACTGCTGAAGAACAATACTGCCTTGCAGTCTGTTTCACTCCGCAGTAAGAGTGAGTAGTGAGCGAGTGCAGGAGCCCCCGTGGGGCCCTGGACCCAAGCCTTTCTGCCCACGAGCTCTGCCACCCCTTTGGGGCTGTTCCCTGGCTCAGCACCTTCCTCCCCTTAACTGGAAGCAGATGGTGAGATGTTCAGACTCTTGGGCTTAGGGGGCAGAAGAACAGGAGAATCCAAAGGTGGGTGAGGGCTTAGGATGGCTGGTCATCTGAGCCTGGTCGCCCTGCATTATTATTATTATTTTCATTGCATTTGGGTGTCCATGGCAGCTCTCATATGTGAGTTCAGATAGTTTTGGGAGAACAAGAAGAGCATGGCACTTAGTCAAAAAGACCAGAGTCTGAGTCCCTGCCCAGCCACTGGCTGAGTCACCTTAGACAAGTCTTATAACTTTTCTGAGCTTCAGTTTGCTCATGGGCATATTGTAGGGAAGAGATAAGACAAGAAAAGCTCTTCGTGTATTAAAAGTCTTGCACAAACGTAACATGGCATGACTATCACTGTCTTTCTTTGACTAAAGTGGGCTAAGGGTGGGGTGGGAGAGGAGGCCTCACCTCTAGTCTGGAGCCTGGGGGGGCCTGACCCCTGGGAAGGCACCAGATTGACATGTGCCTGCTTCGTACCCTTGGACAGCCACCACGCGGGAGCGGCCGAGCTCTGCTATCTACCCTTCTGACAGCTTCCGGCAGTCCCTGCTTGGTTCCCGCCGCGGCCGCTCCTCCTTGTCTTTAGCCAAGAGTGTTTCTACTACCAACATTGCTGGGTGAGCCTCTGCTTTGGGAAGGGACAGCCAGGCAAGCAGAGAATGTGGCAGTGCAGACCAGGGGGCTGAGGGGTCCTCGCTGTCTACATCCTTGGGCTCAGAATTCTAGACAGACAGGCATGGAGAACTCAGAGCACCTGCCTGTTGGATCCTGACCATGGCTCCGTGTCTGGGAAGGGCTCTTGCCTGTGCTGGGGTGACACAGTCGGCCCCCACTTCCCTCAGACACTTCAATGATGAGTCTCCGCTGGGGCTGCGCCGGATCCTGTCCCAGTCCACAGACTCCCTCAACATGCGGAACCGAACCCTGTCCGTAGAGTCGCTCATTGATGAAGGTGACTGTGCGGGGCCTGGGGGGTGCCTGGGGTGGGGGCTGGTGGGCAGGCCTGAGAGGGGGCTCGAGAAGGACCCAGGATCTAGGGGATTGGCTCTGAGTTGTTTCCCCCACTGATGGTCAGGTGCAGAGGTGATCTACAATGAACTGATGAGTGACTTTGAGACGGATGAGAAGGACTTTGCAGCTGATTCCTGGAGCCTTGCTGTGGACAGCAGCTTCCTGCAACAGCACAAAAAGGAGGTGATGAAGCAGCAGGATGTCATCTATGGTGAGCAAGACCTCCCTGAGACTTCTCTTCCTTCACCAGGTCCTGTCAGTGCCCTTTCTCTGCCAGCCCCCAGCCCCAAGACCCTTCCCTCTTACTCCACTGCCCTCTGAGACTCTATCCTTACCCCTTCATTCAGGTCAGTTTCTAGTCTTTGCTCTGTGCCTGTTCCATGCCCGACACCATGCGAGGGCCTGGCAGACCCAGACATGTAGAGGACACGTGGTTCTCACCCTAAAACCGCTTACTACTTGAGAAGACAATCATCAGGATAAAAATTGGTTAGAAAGTGCTCTAAGGCCAGTCACGCTCTCCCTCTCAGGAGTGCACCCCACACTGTTCGTCCCTCTCGGGGGGCATCTACTAAACTCTAAGGGTCCCGACGAGACTTGCAACCAGGGGAGCAATGGCAGTGACAGCTCATCCTGGGCCCACCCCCTGATCCTGTCTCCAAGGCTCCTTTCTCTGACTTGCTAGTGAGCAACAGCAACCCCTTCTAGGCTCTCTTGTTGCTTCTTCTAAGCTATGCCCTTGCTTGTTTTACTGTCCCAAGCTTTGATAAATGTACTCTGAAAATCAAAGAAGAAAAAAAGTAGTAAATGATCTAAGGTCATAATAATGCAGAATGTTAACCTGCAAGAAACCTTGAAAACCTCAAACAGAGCTCCGAGGCTCCCAGCCCAGGTCCCACCAGTTGTGGCCAAACAGGACAGAGGTCAGATGTCCCATTGTCTACACAGAGTTAATCCAGACGGAGCTGCACCATGTGCGGACGTTGAAAATCATGACCCGCCTGTTCCGCACGGGGATGCTGGAAGAGCTACAGCTAGAGCCAGGGGTGGTCCAAGGCCTGTTCCCCTGTGTGGATGAGCTCAGTGACATCCACACCCGCTTCCTTAGCCAGCTGTTAGACCGCCGACGCCAGGCCCTGTGCCCTGGCAGCACACGGAACTTTGTCATTCCTCGCTTGGGTGACCTACTCATCAGCCAGGTGAGAAAAGGGAGGACCCATGGGCTACATGCATGGGAGGAAGTTTGACTAGAGCGGGCATTTCCTGCCTCTGAGCTCTAGAGGGTGGGGCCAGGGAGATCTAGAGAGGCAGGAAGCCAGCCTGTTTGGCCAGAGGCCAGAGGGTATCAGGGGATAAGGTGTGGCTTTGGGGGATATACTGACCCAGCCTTGCTCCCCCAACTTCTAGTTCTCAGGTGCCAGTGCAGAGCAGATGCGGAAGACCTACTCAGAATTCTGTAGCCGCCACAACAAGGCCTTAAAGCTCTATAAGGAGCTATATGCCCGAGACAAACGCTTCCAGCAGTTCATCCGGGTGAGCAAACCTCTCCAGGACACACACTCAGCTTCCTTTAGTGGCCCAGACCCAGCCTGCCTCATTCATGGGGTGTGCACATGTGTGCTGCACACTAGGTGTTCACCAGCCTCTGTGGATCATGCACTCATGGAGCCCCTTGCGGCAGTAGAGCAGAAGCTTTTCACTACTTGGTCTGATTGTCCTCACAGCAAACCTGTGGCGTCGTATCCTCATTTTCCAGATGCCCTCACCTAAGCCAGCATGAAGTCAATGGCCAAGTTAGGGCCAGCACCAGAGCATAGGCTCCAAGTCCAGCATTCTCCATGTTGCCCTTCCCTCTGGCCCCACTCTGGCCCTGAGCCCTGCCTCTGCCCTTATAGAAAGTGACCCGCTTGGCTGTGCTGAAGCGGCATGGGGTACAGGAGTGCATCCTGCTGGTGACCCAGCGTATCACCAAGTACCCAGTGCTCATCAGCCGGATCCTGCAGCATTCCCATGGTGAGAGGGAGGGCCCGGGAGAGGATGGGGTGAGGGCCGTCTGGGATATGAAAAGGCTTGGGATGACAAGAGAAGGGATAGGGACAGATATGGAAACCTAGGCAGCTTCCGACAGTGTGATGGAGACTAGATGGGAATTGGGGCTGAGGTGAAGCTGGCTGGCTGAGCCATCCCTCATGCTGACCTTGGTGCCAGGGCTTGAGGAGGAGCGCCGGGACCTGACAGCGGCTCTGGGGCTGGTGAAGGAGCTGCTGTCCAATGTGGACCAGGATGTGCATGAGCTGGAGAAGGGGGCCCGCCTGCAGGAGATCTACACCCGCATGGACCCCCGAGCCCAGACACCGGTGCCTGGCAAGGGCCCCTTTGGCCGAGAGGAGCTTCTGCGGCGCAAGCTTATTCATGATGGTTGCCTGCTCTGGAAGACAGCAACTGGCCGCTTCAAAGGTTAGTGGTCACCTTGGCAGGATGAGCAAGAGTTTACAGTCAGATTGAGAGGGAGAGCCATCCAGTCCTTAGATCTCTCTGTGTAGCCTTATACCCAGGGTGAGACCTAGTGAGAGGAAAAAAACATGGTCTTTGTTTCAGCGAAAGTCTGCATTCTGGATTTAACTTTATGCACCGCACAGGGGCTTCCTTGTCAGTACTTACTCATTTCTTTGGTCCTTTCATGCCCAGAGAGCTACCAATTTTGATGAGGAACACAGAGAAGCTCCAGGACCATGGGACAGGCTTGGGGCAGTTGGCTCTACCCACTGGAGTCCCAGCCACTGGGCTGGGGAATGGGCGGAAGCTTTGGAAACACAACTGGGAAGGCCCACAGGTGGGGGTGGAGACAGGAAAAGGATGGATAGACTGGAGAAGACAAAAGAGCCAGGGGGTGTATAGGGGACATGGGCACACTTTCCAAGGCTCTCTTCCCTCACAGCACTGACCAAGTCTTTCCTACCTAAATCAGGGGGAGGCAGTAGCAGGTCTCAGCTTGGGGTGAGGAGTGGGCGACACAAGTAAGTCGTGTGCCCTGAGGCCAGAGCCTGGCTCAGCCTCTGTCCCATGTTGGAATCCCCATGTGCTTGTGGATTGCAGTCTTCTTCACCAGCCTCTTTCCTTCCTCCCTTTCTCTCCTTCCCATCCGTCCCACACAGCAGCTAAGAATATAAGCCTTGGGGAGGGGGTCAAAACTAGCAAGACTGGAGATCTTTATTTCTGAAGCGTTTAGCAGAACCGGCCCCGCCCCACTTTCTGTGTGCCCTCAGTTCAGTATGACCTTCTGAGGGAATAGGGTGAGTGTGTACTTTCTTGACCACGACATCTGGGTTTTATGGACTTGACCTTTGTTTCCTCTGCGATCTTAAAGTACAGGACCTCATAGGGTCTGAGAGCCTGGAGGTTGGGGCAGAGGAGGAAAGCAAAGGGGGCTGCTGGGGTGGAAGGAGACAGCATTGTTCATCTGGGAGATGGGGCAAGGGGCCCAATCCCCCTGCCTCCCACCACAGAATGAGAAGTTGGGGCATGCTGGGCAAGGGGACTGGGGTTTGATAACCCCACAGTCTTAGGTTAGCTAGGGTTAGAAACAGGGTTGAAAAGTTGAAAAGGGCAGCCCCTCCTGCTCTGGGAATACTTTTTATTCTCAGCTTCAGCGGGTTTGCCGAGCCTGTAGAGTCAAGCAATCAGAAATGACAGAAAATTGAACTGTATGGAAGTCCGACAACCAAGGAGTTAAAGAAAGACACATTCATCCAGACTGGTAGGAGGAGCAGAGTCGGGCAGCTGGGCAGAGAGGGGTCTCTGCAAAAAAAGTGGTGCACCAGGTGTGCAAGGCAGCAGCTGACAAACCCTGGGAGCACAAGTCGGAAGCAGGCGGACCCTGGGTGTGCAGGCAGCAGCTGGAAGACCCTGGGTGCGGGCTGGCAATGGGCAGACACAGCGAGGTGGCGATTGTGAAGTGGGGCATGGCACGTGAGGCAGCTGGCTGACCAGGCGGTCCCACATTCGCATGCAGATAAACCAGCGAAACTGGGGAGCAAGACAGACCTCGCAACCCAGGATTCCAACGCAGGGAAATAAAGCCTCAAAACACCCATTGAAAACACCTGTGGGGGTTGAGGTGCCAGGAGAGACTCCCAGCCTCACAGGATAGTTCATTGGAGAGACCCACAGGGTCCTAGAATGTACACAAGCCCACCCACATGGGAATCAGCACCAGAAGGGCCCTGTTTGCTTGGGGGAAGAGGCAGAAGGGACTGAAATCTGAGAGCAGAGCAAGCGCCATTGTTCCCTCTCAGACCCTGCCCCCACATATAGCTCAGGAGCATGACTGGGTTGCCTCGCCCTGGTGAACACCTAAGGCTCCACCCCTTATGCATAACAGGTGCAACAAGACCCCCCCCCCAAAAAAAAAGAGGTCCAAAAGGAGGAACAGATCAAAGCTCCAGGGCAAATACAACTAAGCCTCGAAAAGATAGCCAACCTATCAGATGCATAGATCAAAGCACTGGTGATCCAGATGCTCACAGAATTGGTTGAATTTGGTTGCAAATTAGGTGGGAAAAAATGAAGGCTACGCTAAGTGAAATGAAGGAAAATGCACAGGGAACCAATAGTGATGGGAAGAAAACTGGGACTCAAATCAATGGAGTGGACCAGAAGGAAGAAACAAACAACCAAACAGAAAAGAAAGAAGAAACCAGAATTCAAAAAAATGAGGAGAAGCTTAGGAACTTCCAGGACATCTTTAATCGTTCCAACATCCAGATTATAGGGATACCAGAAGGGGAAGAGGAAGAGCAACAAGTGGAAAAGTTATTTGGACAAATAATAAAGGGGAACTTCCCCAATCTGGCAAAGGAAATAGACTTTCAGGAAGTCCAGGAAGCTCAGAGAGGTGGACCCAAGGAGGAACACACCAAGGCACATCATAATTACATTACCCAAGATTAAAATGAAGGAGAGAATTCTAGAAGCAGCAAGGGATAAGGGGATAGTCACCTACAAAGTTCCCATCAGACTGTCAGCTGATTTCTCAAAAGAGACCTTACTGGTAAGAAGGGGCTAGAAAGAAGTATTCCAAGTCATGAAAGTCAAGGACCTACATCCAAGATTGCTCTACCCAGCGAAGTTGTCATTTAGAATGGAAGGGAAGATAAAGTGCTTCTCAGATAAGGTCAAGCTCAAGGAGTTCATCATCACCAAGCCCTTACTATATGAAATATTAAAGGGGACTTATCTAGGAAGAAGAAGATAAAAAAACATGTATATTAAAATGACAGCAAACTCACAGATATTAACAACCACACCTAAAAGAAAAGCAAACAAGTAGAACAGGAATAGAACTACAGAAATGGAGATCACATGGAGGGTTAGCAACAGGGGAGTGGGAGGAGGAGAGAGGTGGAAAAGGTACAGAGAATAGCATAGATGGTAGGTAGAAAATAGACAGGGGGAGGGCAAAAATAGTGTGGAAAATGTAGAAGCTAAAGAACTTAGGACACATGGACATGAACTAAAGGGAACAATGTGGATGGGAGAGGGTGTGCAGGGTGGAGGGGAATGAAGCGGGGAAAATGGGACAATTGTAATAGCATAATCAATAAAATATATATATATATATATATTTAAAAAAAGCCTGCCTCAGTTGGGTAAAGAGGGCTGTCTTCACAGGCATTGGTTAATCCCGTAGTTTCTTTTAGCCCAAGAAGCTGTTTTACCTGGCACTTGCATCCTTTTTTCCCCTCTCATTTCAAGGCTGTAAGAGTGGGGAGGTGTGAGGTCTGCACAGCTAGAGGGAGCAGCCAAAGGGAAGAGAGGCCAGGAAGGGGGATTAGGAGCTCTGACCAAGATGGGGTTGCCCTGGCCTGGTCCTTGAGCAAGAGGGAACCGCTGCTCAGACCCTCTCATGCTGACTGCTCTTCCCGCCTTTGTCCCCCTGCCAGATGTGCTGATGCTGCTGATGACAGATGTGTTGGTGTTTCTCCAAGAGAAGGACCAGAAGTACATCTTTCCTACCCTGGTGAGGCCTTTCACCTCCTTTGTCAGCACAGACTATAACGTTTCAGGCCCTTTTTGGTTTTCTACCTGAGTCCAAAAAAACCCCGGAATCCTCTGGAGTCCCCTGGCTATGATTGTACCCATTATTATAATAAAATAAGAAATAGGAAAACTAACAGGGATTGTTACTGTGTGCAGGCACTTTCACACTTGTGAAAAAGGCCAATTAATATCCCCTTTTTGTAAATGAGGGAAGTAAAGCTTAAAGTTAATTAAATTGGCCCTGGCTGGTGTAGCTCAATGAATTGAGAGCAGGCCTGTGAACCAAGGGGTTTACCAGTTCAATTCCCAAACAGGGCACATGCCTGGGTGGCTGGCCAGGTCCCCAGTAGGGGGTGCGCGAGAGGCAACCACACACTGATGTTTCTTTCTCTTTCCCTTCCCTTTTCTCTGAAAGTAAATAAATGAAATCTTTTTTTAAAAAGTTAATTAAATTTCCAAGGGTCACACATGCTTCTAGGTCCTCTCTGGATGGTACCAAAGTTGGGGCTCTTATCTCGTACTGTGAGCAGACTTTTCTTTCCTTTGGTTATTCCAGAAGGACTGAAGGTCATCCAAATATCCAAGGATCAGGATTCCCAAGCTTAATCCTTCCCTTCCCCTGACTGACAGGACAAGCCCTCCGTGGTATCACTGCAGAATCTCATCGTTCGGGACATAGCCAACCAGGAGAAGGGGATGTTTCTGATCAGTGCAGCACCCCCTGAGATGTATGAGGTCCACACAGCATCGCGAGACGACCGGAACACCTGGATCCGAGTCATTCAGCAGAGTGTGCGCCTGTGAGTGTGTGTGGCCTCAGGGTTCCTGCGGCTTCAGGCCCCCCTCCACGGCACTCCCTGGGCTTAGGACCTAGGGTTCAGAGGTGGAGGCAGAGGCGGGGTGGGAGACAGGATGGCCCAAGGCAGGAAAGGTCATCCTTTACGTTCTCATATATGACAACCCTGACCGCCTTTCAAACACAACATGAACTGACAAGCAAAGGAATGTTTTGAGCTGTCATATGGTGGAATAGCCTCAGTCTGGCAGTCCAGTTTCAGCTGCCTTAACATCTTGGTCTGTAGGCAGTGGGCTGCTATTTGGGTTGTGTTGCATTTTACCTTTATTTTCTGAAAATGAATGAAAAAGAAATGAAAGCATTGATACTGGGGATAAGAGGAGCAAGTCTGAAACTAACTCCATGTGGTAGAGGCAAGAAGGAAACTGTTCAGCGTGCTCATGCAACAATTCTTTCCCTTCGGTTGGACATCCATGAGATTTGCGGCAGTTGCTCAACTGTGTGTCTGTTGTGACAAAAGCAGTCAGGCAAAGTGCGTGTAAAGTGTTGGAAATGGATTCTTAAAGACTATACTCAATTAGGATGTTTATGATTCTTTTTTAGCTTTCAGAAAAATGGATTCTTCTGCATTTCATAATATGTAAACCTATTTTTTTAATTTCCACAATTTAGACTTTTGAACCAAGTTTTCAGAAATGCATACAAAAGTATGAAATTGCCCATTTTTGCAAAACAGTGCAAAATACCTGTCCCATTGACATTATATCCACAGTGGCTTCTTTATTAATAGTATTAATATTTGTAATTGCTAAAATTATAATTAAAATTATTCAGTCATTTACTGAGCTTCCACCATTGTCAAAAGCACTGTTACATTATTGCATTTAATCCTAACGAAAAGCCTGTAAGATAGTATCCCCATTTTTCAGATGAGGAAGTAGAAAGTCTATTACCTGATAAACAGTGGCACCAGGGTATCAGCCCAGTTTGCTAGGTGTCAAAGGCTGGAGTTGCCCCTCTGCACTGTGCCGCCTCCAGGTGACCTTAGGAGAGGCCATACATAGCAGCAAATGCAGATGATCAGTGCTGAGAAAAGGGGAGGTTCAAGAGTGAAGGAAACCGGGGCATGTAGCCAATGGTGGGTCTTACCAGGAAAGCATAGCGCATGTCTGGTCTGTAATCGCTTCCTTCCACTGCTCCCACCCAATCTGTTGTGTTTCCAGCTGCCCATCCAGGGAGGACTTCCCCCTGATTGAGACAGAGGATGAGGCTTACCTGCGGCGAATTAAGAGTAAGTCCACCCACAGGATTTGTTAAATAATTTATGATACATTCACACAATGGAATTATATGCAACTATTTTAATAAATGAGATGGCTCTATGAGGGCTGATGTAGATCAATACTTAAAATATATCATTAAGAGGAAAGAGCAAGGTTTAGTCCTGGCTGGTGTGGCTCAGTGGATTGAGTGCCAGCTTATGAACCAAAGGATCACTGGTTCGATTCCCAGTCAGGGCATGTGCCTGGGTTGCAGGCTAGGTCCCCAGTGGGGGGTGTTCAAGAGGCAACTGCACACTGATGTTTCTCTCCCTCTCTTTCTCTCTTCCTTCCCTCTCTAAAAATAAATAAATAAAATCTTTTTTTAAAAAAGAAGAGCAAGGTTTAAAACAACATAAAGTATATGCTACCTTTGGTGTAAAAATGATGGGGATAAATATGTGTCAAGTGTATTATGTGTGTCTTTGTAATATCTCTTCAAAGATAAGATAGTACTATGGCTGCCCTGGGAGGGGGAACTAGGAAGACCAGGATGGAGACAGCAACTTACTGTTTTACTGTAGGGCCTTATATTAGTTAGGGCATCATGGTCTGCACCCCAGCCAGCAGGGGGCAGGGAGGAGCAAAGGAACAAGGAAAGTTTGTACCCCTTTCTTTTGAGGGTAGACCTGGAAGGCACACCCATTGCCCAAAATGTAGTCATGTGGCAAATTCCAGCTGCACATTAGACTGGGAAATGTGGCCTAACTGGGCGCTACGTGCCCAGATGAAACTCGTACGCATTCTCTAACTAAAGGAAGATGGGGATAAAAGCTGTTGGGCAACAGTTTTGTTCGGTTCAGGTCGCAAATCTTTTTTTACTTTTGTTTTTAAAATGAAAATGCCTATGTTACTTTTCCCAAAAACATTTCTTTTTCTTTTTCATAATTACCAAAAAATCAAAATTCAGTCATGCTACTCTGCCCAGGCCTGGCCCCTAATCCCTAGGCTGCCTCAGGGAGGGCTGCCGCTCCGCTGCTGGCTCTTCGGTGTGCTTACCTGCGTGCTTACCTGTTCCTTCTCCACAGTGGAGCTGCAACAGAAAGACCGGGCGCTGGTGGAGCTGCTGCAAGAGAAGGTCGGACTATTCGCCGAGATGACCCACTTCCAGGTGGAAGAGGACGGCAGCAGTGGGAGGCCTATGCCCACCCTGCCCAGGGGCCTTTTCCGCTCCGAGTCCCTCGAGTCCCCTCGTGGCGAGCGGCTGCTGCAGGATGCCATCCGTGAGGGTGAGGCAGCCCTCGGGAAGAGTGCATGCGCATCCACTCACTGTCACAGAATGTGGACATGTGGCTAGACCCGGATGCCCACAGACAAAGGGGATGTCAGCCCCACAGTCCCTAAGCTCCCTTGAATGCCCGCTGTGTGCCAGGTGCTGGTAAAGTCAGGGGAAGAGACGCGGTTCTTACTTCTGTTAGATTCCTCTCATGCTGCACACATTTGGGCTGCCCTTGGGCACCTTTGATGAACTCTGCCTCGTGCATGGCGGTGTGAGCAAGAGCCCACCTCTGCAGGGCCGTTCCCCTAGACAGCTGCATAGCCCACCTGTATCGAGCAAGTGGCATCCCCTCCCATTCCCCACAGGGTTCTGTGTTGTCTCTGCCCTTACCTCTTGCTCTTTCCCTTCAGTGGAGGGCCTGAAAGACCTGCTGGTGGGGCCCGGAGTGGAGCTGCTCTTGACACCCCGGGAACCAGCTCTGCCCATGGAAGCAGAAAGTGGTGGTAACACGAGTCCTGGAATCACTGCCAGTGAGTGCCAGGGCAGGGGACCAAGGTAGGGGTGGCAGCAGGGACCAAGTGGTCAGGGTCTTGGGGAAGTGAGCTCAGCTTGTTCTTTTCTCCTTACAACAGATGGCGAGGCCAGAACCTTCAATGGCTCGATTGAGCTCTGTAGAGCTGACTCGGACTCCAGCCAGAAGGTGGGTCCTCAGGAGGTGTCGGGGCTTGGCTAGAGGATGGGAAAGGGACAGCTGGCCTATAGATTCTTAGCACAGAACTATCAGGGGCAGGTACTAGAGACTTGCATGCCTGCTGACTCCTACCCTTGCCCATTTCTGCAGGATCGAAATGGAAATCAGCTGAGATCTCCCCAGGAGGTGAGATGGGAATTTGATGGTGTAGGAGACTGAAGGGAAGAGACTCTCAGTCTGAGCAATTGGAGCCCAGGTTGGAGGGGTGTGGGAGAGAGAGTGCACACCTCAGAGTGTCTGGAGTCTTACTGTCCCCACACCCACACTTACTCAGCTTCCAGGCAGTTCTCCCGTCCTGCAGCTTGGGCCCTGTTCCCACCCTCTCCTCTATCCTCTATCCTCAGGAAGCGTTACAGCGATTGGTCAATCTTTATGGACTTCTGCACGGCCTACAGGTCAGTGGGGCAGGGGCTAGAATAGGGAAGGGGAGGAGCCAGAGCAGAGCTGCTCAGGTCGGGCAGAGCCATTCTAACTGGCCTTTCTGCACCTTGTCCCAGTTGGAGCACTCCAGGAATCCTGACCTGGTCTCGGGGGCTGCGGGTGAGGGCTAGAAGAAATGGGGTGGGGTCTCTCATATACTCATCTGTCTGCCTTCCACCCCAGGCGGCTGTGGCCCAGCAGGATACTTTGATGGAAGCCCGATTCCCTGAGGGCCCCGAGCGACGAGAGAAGCTGACCCGAGCCAACTCTCGGGATGGGGAGGTTGGCAGAGCCGGGGCTACCCCTGTGGCTCCCGAAAAGCAGGCCACGGAACTGGCATTACTGCAACGGCAGCACACGCTGCTGCAGGAGGAACTGCGGCGCTGCCGGCGCCTAGGCGAAGAGCGGGCAGCTGAGGCTGGCAGCCTGGAAGCCCGGCTCCGGGAGAGTGAGCAGGCCCGGGCTCTGCTGGAGCGGGAGGCTGAAGAGGCTCGCAGGCAGCTGGCCGCCTTGGGCCAGGCTGACCCCCTCCCACTGGAGGCCCCCTGGGCCCGCAGGCCTCTAGATCCTCGGCGTCGGAGCCTCCCTGCAGGCGATGCCCTGTACTTGAGTTTTACTCCACCACAGGTAAGGAAGCTTAGAGCAGTGAACTGACCTGGGGTGGACATCTGGGTCCATGGGAAAACCTGAAAGGAACTGGGGATTTGAGCCCAGGTGAAATTGGTCAACAGACTTGAAGGATATTAGGATACTAGTTAGAGAGCTGGAACTTTTAGGTGGGTGCAGATAGAAGTCAGTCGGTGATGAATCTACTGAGAGCATTCAGCCTTGGGGCCCAGCCGAGCGCACTGCCTTCAGCTGAGCAGGGTCTGCTGTCTTCACACTGCTCATTCCCTGGCCTGCTGCTTTTCCTCCCCACTGTCCACAGCCCAGCCGAGGCCATGACCGCCTGGATTTGCCTGTGACTCTTCGCTCTGTCCATCGACCCTTTGAGGATCGAGAGAGGCAGGAGCTGGGCAGCCCTGAGGAGCGGCTACAAGATAGCAGTGACCCTGACACTGGCAGTGAGGAGGAAGGTAGCAGCCGTCTGTCTCCGCCCCATAGTCCACGAGGTGAGATCCTGGCAGAGACATGGAATAGAAGGGGGTGCAACCTGGGTTCAGGCCCATGGGCTGTGCTTTCCGAATGGAGCCTGCATCCTGGAGCATGGGGGGGACATTTGGAAGTGTCAAAGACCTCCAAATTCTTATGGTTGGTTCAGGAAATACAAAATAACCAAAAGCTACTATAACTCTGTATAGTTAATCTTAAAATAGTTTGAATCCTATTAATCAAATTTTATCTTCATATACTTAACAAAGCATGTAAAGTACCTAGGTGTGGGCACATTCTTACTCTGTTGACAGAAGTTTTTCCCTTACCCAGGGGTTCCTAGCCTCAGAGCTCCTCAGCCTGCAGGTGGGGAGGCCTCAGGGTAGGGGTGTTCGTGGGAGCTCCTGCTCACTCGTTGACTTTGCCCTGTCCCCTTCAGATTTCACCCGAATGCAGGACATCCCAGAGGAGACTGAGAGCCGAGACGGGGAGTCTGTAGCTTCGGAGAGCTAAGGTGGCCCCTCCCTCCTTCCTGTGCCCCCTGAAGAATGTTACCGAGGGAGGCACACCTTGGGGACTCCAGCTTGCCAATGACCAGGGAACATTTGAACTGCTGATTGTCCCTGCCAACTCTTGGGATCCTTGGATACTGGGGGCCCTTTAGGAAGCTGGGAGAATTAGGCCACAGTGCCCCCTGGTGGCATCCAGAAACTACACCACAGATGCCAATGTTTCATGCCTTCCTCCCTCTACTTTAGGAAAATTTATTTATTTATTGTTTATTAGTTATGGAGGGAGAGGGGAGATTAGAGGACCAGGGACATGGGAACCAAGCCATAGGGATCGGGGCCCTTGCCCTTCAACACTACTGGGGTTTACTCAGGCTGAACCATGCCGCCGCTGGGTTCTCGCCCCGACACCCTTCCGGCAACACCGTCTTCAAAGACAGGCTGCAACCATAGGACCCTACTGCCCCTTTGAGAAGGGCTGTGGGCAGGGCCATGTCCCTCTTCCCTCGACCTTGTACTGCTGTTCTCTCTCTCCATGCTCCGTGGAAGCCCCGGGAGAGAAAGCCCGGCTTCCTAGAGTTGATGGAGTAGAGGTGGAGGTGGCCATAAGGGTCTGCTGGGAGTGAGGGAAAAACCCACAGGGGCCAGAATGTCTTTTTGTTGTTTTTCTTTTTTTGTACCAAAGCCAACTGCACGTGTTTTATATTTTTAACAGAAGACTGTAGGCAATTAGAAATTGCAGCCTTCTATCTCCACGTCTCCGAAGGACTTGAGGGATGGGGGAATATGACTTCTCCCCTCCTCTTTAGTAATGGGGGACCTAGTCTGACCTCTCCCCCAGCCATCTGGAAACAGTTCTAGGGCGAGTTGGGAAATCTCATCAAGCCCTGACCTTATCCTGCACCTCACCAACAATGCTGAAACCTCAGCCTGAATTTGGGGGATTTTTCAGTGGACCCCCAGTGCCCACGAGCCCCAGCCATTTATTTGTCTGCCAGTTTGGTTGTAAGAAACAAGGAAAAGATAAAACAAGAATTAAAGACCTGGAACCCTATGAAGCGCTGTCTGTGACTTCCTGCTGGTTCTGACTGCGCTGTGCGGGGAGAGCCAGGCGGCACCCTGCGTTCCTCCGAAAGGGGCCTTTTCCTCTCACGGGAGGGGCAGGTGGCCTCACTGAAGACGGGACCTAACAAAAGAAACTGCTCCTGACTTTTTTGTTATTGTTGATATTCACGAACACAAGGATAAAGATGAAGGGGTGCATGGGTTCCCGTGGCTGTTGGGGATTCCAATACTAGAAAACTTGTCTTCATGTCATCCGCATGCTGTGCCAGAGGCTGCGTCGGCCTCTTGCCCCCTTCCCTCCCTTTTGACACAGTTCCCCTGAGCGTCTCCCCAGAGGCCTTTGTGTTCAGGTTCAGCTCCCACTCTACCCTGGCTCTTAAGTCGGAGCCCTGGGGTAACTTCTCAAGATGGTTCCCCTCAGAGGAGCTGTTTGCCTGCTTTTTGGCTCTTTGACAGATTAGGTTGATTTCATTTCTCATCTTGATTAATTTTACTTCCTGTTTCTGGTTAATATCCTACCCTGGGGCTGTGGGGGAGGTGAGTCTAGGGTTGTAGAAATGCTGGCTTGTATGCATGTATCTGCATGGGAGCCAAGGGGGTGAGATGAGAATGGGGCTTGAGACCTCAGCGGGAAAGAGGAATTGGAATCCCATGGTGGACAGTGGGACTGGGGAGCAGCCAGTGCCCTCTGACCCTCTGATTCTCATGCAGCTTCAGCCTTTACCAGTTGCTTTCTCATCCATTACGAAATCTACAGTAGGAATTGCCATCATCTTATAGACATGGAAATTTAGGTGCAAAAGGGTTGCCATGCCCAGACAGGGTCCAGGAAGAGGTCAGTCCTTCACTACCATCCCCACCCTGTCCAGCTCTGCCTAAGAATACCAGAGCGCCAGGTTCAAACACACCAACCCGCACATGGCTCAGCAGCCCTCTGCTGTGTCAGCTGAGACCCACGGCTGTGCAGGTGGAGAGGACGGAAGAAGACCAGTGCTGGGTGGGAGGAGGGCGTTGGCATCCAAAAACCACTGAAGGGGACACAGCCACCTCCCACATGCTCACAGGGACCCAGTGAAGGATGCTGGACAGGCCCAGAGCTTCTGTGGAGGAGCCCACAGCTCTGTACCTGGCAGCGCCACCCCTCCTGCAGCCCCCTGACCAAAACCCCCTCCTCATCTTTGGAAACACGATGTCACGTTGCCTGTTCCCTAATCTCATATTGGAAATGGTCTTAACTCTGTCCCTCCTGCAGTTTCAAAGCTCTTTGGCTTTGTGCCGGGAGCCAGGGCCCAGCTCTTTGCCACAACAATGCCTTTCCATTCGAGAGGCGCTGCCCAGCTACATCCTCCATTGCTGCACCCTTCCTGACCCCTTCTAAAGGTGAACTATATGCATTGATCTCTGGATTGGACCTGTTTCAGCTGTGTCAATATTTACCTCTGGGTCCCAAGAGGCAGAGAGGCCCCTAGAGGAGCCAATATCCGGAGCCCAGCAGCAGGAGGGCCATTGGAGGGGCTCCAGGTGGGGCAGCAAAAGGGTACTCAGGTGAGAAAGGGTTTCCCATCCTGAATTGGCTGGGAACAGACCTGTAGTGTTAGAACCAGTTTAAACATTATCAAAAATGGAAATTAAGCATCGAGAGGCTAATTAAATCTTTATATTACTCAATACGTGGTGAATTGGGTGGCTGTTTACAACCTCCGCGACTGGACGGAGCCGGAGCAGGGCCCCCGCTCGCCCTGTGGCTGCCCTCCAGAGCAGATCCACACGCAGGCGCTGCTCTCAACCGCTGCAGTTGGACCTCGAGTGGCTGGAGTTGTTCCAAGCCACAGGACCTGCCAGAGCTTGTGGGGTGGGGCAATGGAAGGGAGAGCTCCACCCCGTCTTTTTTTCTGCTACCTCCTTCATTGCCAGGGGCTGCCCCCAAGAAAGTCCCTGTGATGGCCAACCTTTATTGTTGCTGGGTCTCGGGAATCTGGAAACCAAATGGGAACCCCCTGCTCCAAAGAACACCTTCAAGGGGGGCTTGAGGAGCCAGCTCCTCACTCGGTTCTTAAGGAAAACTTTCATTTTACTCCAGAACATGTAAAAATCATTCCAGATGAGCCCTGACATGTGGTGGCTCACTTGTTGAGCATTGTCCCACAAAGCCAAAGGTCTCCGGTTCCATTCCAGGCCAGGGCACAGGTTGTGGGTCAGGTCCCTGGTTGGGGGTGCGTGTGAGAGGCAACCAAACAATGCTTCTCTTGCACATCCGTTTTTCTCTCCCTCTCTTCCTCCCTTTCCCTATGTCTAAAAATAAAATCTTTTAAAAAAATTTCAGATGAGACCTCTATGGCCTCCCAATCCCATCTCCCAGCTACCCCCTCATTCTTTTCCCTCTCTGTCTCCACTTTACATGGAGCGTAAGGACAATGGCTAGCACTCAGGCAGCAGCCCATTCTATAGATGAGAGAACAGGTACAGAGAAAGTAATTCACTGAGTCCCTTTGGGGCTGGGATGTGAATCCCTGTGCCTTGACACTGGGAGAAGCTCGTGGGGTAGGGAAGACTAGCACCACTTTCCTTGCTTTCCACTTCTCCAGCCCCACCTTCAGCTTCCTCTTTTCCCCCCACCCTCTTTCTGCATCTCACCTCACTCTGCCTCACCCTCACCCTTGACTTGTCCCCACTTCTCCCTCTAAATCCCGATTTAAGAGAGACACATGGGGACTCCCAGCCACCACCGGGGTTTTACAATCCAGGCTTGGCTGATGCCAGGGATCCCCCAAGATTCCACATGTGGCCTCTTCCTGCAGGTTAATCATAGCTTTTGCAGCTGAGGTCTTTGCAGGTGCCAGCCTTGGGGCACCAGTGAGAGGGTAAGAAGGTGGAGATGGTCAGAGGAGGAGGGCATTTTGGGCCCTGGCACCAGAGAAGGACAAGAGCACACCCTGTTTGGGATGTGGGGGCAGGGAGGACAGGCAGAGGGAGACAGGCATTGACCTCAGATCCATGAGTTTAGAACCCTTAGGGAAAATTTCCTGGGGATCCTCACAGGAGGCAGAAGTGGGGCAAAGAATGCTTTTGTCCACACTGAAATGGAGCTGGAATTGGGAGAAAAAGTCAAGGCAATTTGTGGGTGATCCAGAGGTTTATTTTAAGATCCTCTTCTTTCCCACCTCCAAATGCAGACACAGCTTTGTTATACCCAGCCCTGACCTAGGCCCAGGCCTCCCCCATTCTACCACACCCAGGGTGGGATCACAGATCAGACGTCCCATGAGGGCATCGCAGCCTGGCAGACAGGCCAGCGTCTCCCTAGGATGCATGGATCTTGTGCCTGGTTGGCCCCAGAAAGAGGGTGTTTAGCTTGCACCTTCACTCAGGTGTTCCTGTGTCCAAGGTGGTAAGCACGGTGGAAGGGCCACTGTCCTGGGGGGTGCTCTTCACTGTGCTTACCTCCTTTAAGGCCACCTGCTTCACCCAGCCAGGGCTCTGGGCCACAGTCGTACTCGAAGATCCGTGAAGGTGTCTGTCAGGGCCTGCCGGGGCTCCCGCCGTAAGAGACAGTACAGCACCAGGTTGAGGCAGCTGTTGCTGTGTGCCAGGCAGGTGGTGACAGGGAAGATGTAGGTGTGGATGGTGAAGAAAGTGCTGTTCCAGGGCACCAGGTCAAACTTCACCAGGACACCTCAGAGAGTGACCAAGTGGCTGGGGAACCAGCAGAGGAAGAAGGAGGCCACGAGGATGCGGGTGGAGCGGGCCACAACCCTGCTATCCTGCCGTCGCCATTGCCACCGTCTCAGGAAGGCCAGCAACAGTAGGTAGCTGGTGGTGATGCCCAGGGGCACATGAGGGCCAGCACCACCCTCTGCAGCTGGTAGGCCCCCCGCCAGTACCTGCTGGGGAAGCGCAGCAGACACAGACGCACGCCCCACACCTCCCCCTTGGCCCCAAAGACCGCTGTGGGCACTGTCAACAGGGCAGCTGCCACCCACACTGCCAGGGTGGCCATACGGGCCCAGAAGAGCGAGAGGTGGGTACCTGGTCCTGCCATCATGGCCACCACCCAGTATCGGGCAACACTCAGCGCTGTGACGAGGAAGATGCCGGCTTAGATGTTGAAGACGGTGGCTGTCAGGACCGTCTTGCAGAGGGCGCCTCCAAAGGGCCAGTGGAGGTCCAGTGCTCATTCAGCTGCCCAGAAGGGGAGAGTAAGTGCCAGCCCCAGGTCTGCCAAAGCCTGGGTGAAGACAAAAGTGTCAGATGGTGGGCAAGGGGCTCGCTGAACACAGTTGCCCAGAACCCACAGCACAGCCAAATTTCCCAGTAATCCAATGGCCCCTACAAGCCCTAAGCCAGGGCAACCACAGCCCTCAGGACTAGGAATTCGACAGGCATCACAGCATCATCCACGCTCAGCATACTGCCTGCAGAAAAGAGGTATTGACCCGGGAACTGGGCAGGGGGGCAGAGGTTTGGGGTGTGGGCATCTCAGGGCATCAGAGGTCGCTGTGCCCGGCAGCAGAGCCAGCAGGGCCAGACTGGCAGAGGACAGCGTGGGGGCCCGAATGGGGGGCTCTCAGCCGGAGGCCCCAGACCTCTGAGGGCGGGGTGTAGATGGGACGACACACTCCATGCCTGTTGGTCAGGATTGGTGGTGGGTGGGGCAGGGTGCGAGAGGGCGGGGAGATTGGTTTGCGCATGTGTAGAAAGGCTGTTGTGGCAGAAAGGGAGGAGAAAAGGGGGAATTACCACGTTATGAAGGGCAGCTCCAGAGGAGAGAACCAGAAATGCCCCATCGTAGGGATGGCAGGGACCAAACTGCAGCCCCACCTCCTAACAGTGCGCAGAGCCCCCTTCTCAGCAGAAAGTGCACCCTTAGGCCTGCGGGAAGGGGCCTGGCAGGGGGCATGTGACAGGAAGTCAGAATGGGTGTCAGAGAAAGAGACAGGGAGAGAGATAGAGCAGAGTTCTAGATCTGCTACTCGCTTGCTGTGTGACTTTGGGTCAGTTACTTTATTCCCCTGAGCCTCAGTTTCCTTTCTTAAAAGTTTCAGATAAAAGTCTCTGCTTCACAAGATTGGTGTGATGAAATTATATAATAAGTGTAAAAAAAAGCACTTTGTACATTGCTGTTTGAATGGATGATTGTTTCAAAGGAAAAGTTTGGGGTGTTTGTGGCAGAAGGGAGCAGGGTACTGAGCAGGGAACAGTGCCAACTAAAACACAGGTTGGAATTCGTTACAGCAGCAAGTGACCTTGAGGCTAAGAGCAGGGAAGGAAAGGGGAGAGGAAGTCACAGCTTCCTGTTCCCTCCCTACTGGGCACACGGCCTGGGAGGACCTGAGCAGACCTGGGCATGCCCTTGCTTCTGTTCCTGCTCCTGAGTACTAAGTAGTCCTGCTAACCTCTGCTTTTGCACCTTTCCTGCTGTAGTCTGTGGAGCCAGAGGTCAGTAGCACCTGCACTCTCTTCTCCAGTCCCCAAACCTTATTTTAGAGCTATAGTTCCTGAGATACATTCTCACCACACCTCATTCTGTCGCCCCAGTCCTAACTGGAGAAGGTGCTTCACTGGGTCCTCTCCTTTGGTGCCCATATCCCCACCCCTTGCTTTGATGGGGAAGAAGGGGTGGGAGGTAGGGTAGATAGAAGAGTGAATCTTTTACAGATTCTAAAACATTCAATATCTTGCCCTCATGACCATGTTTACTCTTCCACCCCTCCAAATGTCACTTTGCCAATCTAGCAGTGAAGGTGGCTACTCAATGCATTAGACCTATTTTCTCTTGCCTTGGAGAAAAGAAGCTGGCTCAGATTCCAGGGTTCATCTAGTTCTTTGAAATAGCTGGTCCTCTGATCATTTCTTTTTTTAAGATTTTATTTATTTACTTATTTTTAGAGAGAGGGGAAGAGGAGGAGAAAGAAAGGGAGAGAAACATCGTTGTGTGGTTGCCCCTCAAATGTCCCATACTGGGGACCTGGCCCACAGTCTAGGCGTGTGCTCTGACTGGGAACTGAACCAGTGACCCTTTGGTTCGCAGCTCACACTCAATCCACTGAGCTATACCAGCCAGGTCTTTTTCTTTTCTTCTGTTTTCTCTCCTTCCCTTTCCTTCTCTTTCTTTCTACCTTTCCTTTTCTCTCCTCTCCTTTCCTTTCCTTTTCGCTCCCTCCCTCCATCCCCCCTCCCTCTTTTCTTCTTTCTTTCTTTCTTTCTTTCTTTCTTTCTTTCTTTCTTTCTTTTTCTTTCTCTCTCTTTCTCTCTCTCTTTCTTTCTTTCTCTCTTTTTCTACCTTTCTACCTTTATTAATTTCTAATCTAAATCCTTTCCCTTGCTCTATCGGCACTGCCCCCCCCATTGTGGTTATGTAGGGAAATGATGCCACCAGCTGGTCAAGACAAGAACTTCACTTTGAGCCCTTGCATTTGATAAAAATTAATAAGGTTTCTTGTCTCGCAAAATATAATAATTTTTTTGAGATGAATGGGATCTTTAAGATCATCTAGTTCAAGTTATCATTTCATAAGGAGTGACAGTGACATGCCCAAGGCTATCAGGAAAGTGGTGACAGAGTCAGGATTCGAGTTAAATGTCTCTTGACTCCTAGAGTCTGGCTCTTTCCGTATCACGAAACCCTTTAGGTATTTCCATCTATAATCTCTTCCCCTTTTCTGAGTACAAGAAGCACCAGTGCCTTCCCTTGGGAAGCTTCTAGGCTGCAGAGGGAAACAGGATGTATACAGAGGGGCAGTGCTGTTTATTCATCTTAGAGAGAGGGGGAGGCAGGGAGGGAAGGAGGAAGGGAGAGAAACATCGGTGTATGAGACAAATGTGTGCAAGAGCTGGATTGGCTGCCTTTTGCATGCTCCCAACTGGGGACCTGGTCAGGGACCAGGCATGTGCCCTGATTGGGAACTGAACTAGTGACCTTTCAGATCACAGGCCAGCACTCAGTCCACTGAGCCACACCAGCCAGGGCTCTAAATGGTTTTCATTCACAGCTGCTGGGAGATGAGCAACTGGATTCAACAAAAGACTTCACGGTCCCTCACATTCAAATACTTCACTGGCCCCATTTCCTATCTTAATAGAGCAAGAAGGCCTGTGGCAGGAGATTACAGTGTCTGTCTGACTTCTAATGACTGGGCCTTCTCTCATTACTGAATATCCAGCAACCCTTCCCTCAGCCCACAAGTCTCTCCACCCCACACCCCTGTCCCTGCATTCCAGAGCCTAGGCAAAGAGGATGGGAGATGGGGAGGCAGGAGGGCCTGAGTTACTTTTCCACAGAGTAAAAAGAGAAACCCTTTGGTTCCCAGGCCAGCACTCAATCCACTGAGCCCCATGAGCCAGGGCTCCAAAGGGCTTTTATTGACTTTCAAAGTCAATCTTTATTCCTTAAAGCTTTTTGCTGATATCCAGAACCTAGGTGTGTCTCTCTTGGACATGACGCTCCAATCAAAGTCTGGGCTAATAAAACCACAATTAGAAACTGGAAAAAATCAGATTCCTATTGGATTTATGCAAATAAACATATTGTCATGAAAATAATAATACTCATTAAGAGCTTTTAAATTCTTAAAGGTTTAAGTAGGGAGAAAAATATAAATGTGTCAATATTGACAATTTAGCACATTGCTCTAAGCAAACGAGTTTTTAAAAATCAGCAATAATTTGAACAAAGTTACAAGAACAATAGTTATCAGTTCATTCAGTCCCATATTAAATTTTTTATCCTGATTTTTGCCAATATCTCTATAATCCAGTCATGAACCAGAACCCTACAAATTCCCATCTATTTCAAAGGTATGATTTGAAAATTTATTCTCAGAAACTCGTATGAGAGGGGACCCCTACAAAAATGGAATTATCTTCTAGAGGGCAGACCCCTTGTGGTACAGGCTTCCCCTGCTAAGTGAGTGTTCTAGGATCCCATCTGTATCGCTGTACCAGATGGTGTTATTGTGAGAGGCTGTGTTTAGGGTCAGTAAAATTTTTTTGAAGATGCAACTCATTTGCCCATTTCACGATGGGTGATTTACAAGTGCACCTGCCCACATTTTGCTGCGTGTTCAGCAGTATTTGACCGAAATGGCACAACCCCTATGCCCTACCCTCCCTATTCACCCGATCTCACCCCAAGCCACTTTATTTTTTGTTTCCCTGGATGACAAAAGTCCTTGAAGGGAGACATTTTACTGGTGTGGAAGAGGTGAAACAGAAAACAGCAGAAGCACTAAAGGCATCAAAATCGATAAGCTCAAAAACTGTTTTGAGCGGTGGAGAAACATGTTGGTGGGTGTATTGCATCAAGTGGAGAGAATTTGATGGTGACTGAAGTTTAAACATTTAAGAATAAATATACAATTTTTATAAATAAGTTCATTTTTGGGGGGTCC